>SJRY01000205.1:0-88800 GCA_011319805.1 Macrocybe gigantea
AAAGGGTCAGTGCAGCACGGTCTCTGAGATTTTATCCACCGCTGATGGCGCAGGGACTGAAAGAATACGCGTTCGCAGGAATGCTCACCGAATCAGTGTTATACGGGCTGTATCTCGTCTCTTTCGCTCATTGTTTGCAAGCGCTGCTCTGGGTGCCCAACGTTGGTGGCGGCCACGTCGGAGCATCAGTGTACCGATGCTCTTCGTCACCTTGTCGCTCTTCGTCCTGGGCTCGTTGGAAGTCGTCCTGCGATTCGGGGCGGATTTCGAGAGCCACTTTCGGACTATTCATCACGTCGGCTCTGTCATCGAGGTCGGGCCACCCTGGATGAAATCATGAAGGTGAAGCTTTCGCGCGTTCTGTCGTCAGTGCCCACGAATGAAACGTCCTCCGTTATCTTCTTAGCCGCTCGTGGTCCAGCTGCAGTCTTCTGTAGCAGACGCTGTGCAGGTTAGGCGTGACTTCCTTGACGGTTCGCAACAAACTACCGAACTCACCTTGACACAGGTATACCGTTGCTATATTGTCTGCCAGAAATCCCTGCTCGTCGTAGCACTCCCAGTTCTCCTATGGATTGGTGCGTTGTGTTGACGGTAGTGCTAATGATCCTCGAGGTCACACTCCGTGATGGCGACCGCGTCACTGGCGGCTGCATTCAACGGATCCTGCCATCGTTTTGGGGTTCTGTTATTATGTTGAACATCTACGCTACCGGTACGCCTCCCAGTGACAGGCACCTTCCGGAGAGAAATGACGTCCCCGTTTTCTCTTTTCCAAACACCCGGCAGGCGTGATCGTGTATCGAATTTGGAAGTTCGACAGGGACTATAGCAGGACTGCAGCCCTAGATGATTCAGAGATTCTCCGCATGCGCGGTCCCAGGGCGAAGCTGCACAACCTCATGCGAATCGTGGTCGAGTCCGCGTTGATGTACACCTTGTCCACCTGCCTAATGCTCGTGACAGTCTTCATGGGTAACAGCGTGTACATCGCCGCCGCCGCAGTGAGTCAAACACTTTGAGCGTCCGTTTTCATCTGGAAGATTGATTAGAGGGCAAATTGTGCGTCGCCAGGAAGGCCAATTGGTGGGGATCGCGTTCAACCTTATCCTCGTCAGGGTAGCCAAAGAACGGGACGAGGAGAATCAGACGTCGAAGCTCTCGTCTATACGCTTCAAGTCGTTCCGAACGGCTGAGGACCGAAGCGAGACAGGCTCGGTGGCAGTGAGCGCCTCGGAGCGCTCGATTTCAGGAAACGCCGTTGTTTCTTCTCCAAGTTCTAGTGTAGAGAAATCCAATAACTATCCTGCGTAATAATTTAGTCTTCGACACTGGACGGCATTATATTTACCTCTACTTTTATTTCGAGCTGCGTAACCCCTGCCGTGAGCCATTTCCGCGCTTGTTTTCCCAAGCGTGAGATTATTGCCCTTTGCAGTTGTGCACTATATCCGGGTTCGTCGGGTTTGGCTCGGGTTTGATTCTGATCAGGGGAAGCGGCGTCACAACCGACCCCTCTCTCCAAGTCTTGTCCCTTTTTGTTGGAGCGTTCCAGGTAGAGGCCGGATAGGCAAAATACGCTCATTACCTCACTACGAGATCGAATGATCGATCCGTGATGTGTAGTGCAACATACTCCTGGCTATTTTTGTTCAAAACATGAAGCGAAGCATGGAGTTACGCGCCAAGATCTATGGACAGCTCAGGAACATCCTAACTCGGGGATTTCGCGTCTATCGCAGGTCGGCGATGTACAATGTGACTTCTCGAAACGACAGATGACGAGCACCCAGATAAATGACAGTCCTAGTCGATGAAGACCGGTATGGTGTCACGGTCAGCGTACAGTAACGGGCACACATGCTAATCTTCTGCTGCGAGGGCTTTGATGGATAGTGATACTTATCGCCGATAGTGCTCAAGCGCCCTGAGCAAATGGGCGCGTCTCCTAGATGGAGATCAGCTTCGCGGCTGGTATCGTATCCAAGGGCATGGAAGTGCTCAGGGCGTATTTTGAGAGTGGCGGGAGACCCCCATGTACCAATGACGGCGGTCGCGCTCGCATTATTCGTGGTGATACTTTATAATCAGACGCGTGGAGCCGGTGGGCCCCAATGACGAGATGAATATCATTAAAGTCGCAGTTTTTACGTCTGAACTGCGTACTCCTCGGGGCAAGGTCTTTGACGCTGGGTTGTCAAACCGCTCGTAGGCACGTGAAGAAAAGGCCACCTCAGTTTCTATGCTGCACCATTATACGTGTGGGATGGACAACAGGCATGGAACCTTTGGCACAGCCACGGACGCTATGCGCGCCTGATTTAATCGACCTGTTTGGCATGTTCACAGGTGCGAGCTCGAAACGTCGAAGGATTCTAGCAAAGTGTGCCAGCCCCACATCAAGCGGTGCGATGACGGATTTACGCATAATGGCGTTTGGTGCGGGCGCTCTTTCGATGTGCCGGCACCATCTGTGTCTGTGGATCAGACGTTGAATATGTACGGTCACGGTCACCCGGCGCAGGTTTCTTTTTTTTTTCTTTTTTTTTTTTTTTTTTTCGATCGTCCTTCGAGTTGGCTCTGTCGTCGAGGTCGACCCGCGCAGGTCAGCGTAACCTCGTCGACAATTCGCAACGCGAGGCCGGACTCGTCTTTTCTTCGAGTGAGACGCAGGTGTACCGCTGTCGGTTTTTTTTTTTTTTGCGACAAATCCCTGCTCGTCGGGGTAGTGCTGCGTGGTGTTGTTGATGGCCAAATCCAGGCTCCAGGAGGACGACCGCGTCGTTTGAGTACGGATATATTGATGTTGGCTTGATGCGCATGTGTGCATGCCCAGAAACGCACTCGATGACCGAGTCCGAACAGAGCTTGGCATATAAATAATAGACGTCGAACCTGCGCTGGTGGGCTCCTGTCGCACACATAGTCTCATCATCTTGGGCATATTAGTCATGTCTTGGCCGGGTCGAGCGCTCGTCAGGCGACACCGAATGTCGGCGGGGATCCATTCCTGCTCGCGCCCTATCAGCTCGGGCTGTCGCGAGTCGCGATTGACTGGCATCAGTTCGACGTCTCAGTGTCGGCGTCAGGGAGGGGGGACGGGTGTCGAATAGCACAGACAAGGATCACTGGTCGTTGATACTAGATAGTGATGCAGCCAAGGGTCCAGTGATGCCTAGGACTGAGAAGGCTCTTGGAAGCTTGGCTGTGGCGATGACTCGGGCTTGGTCCGCAAAGTCGTGCATGTTTAATGGAAGGGAGCCCACTCTCCATTAACTGACCAGGCAGTGCGTGGGCAGTGCTCGACGTCACGATGGGATGACAGGACTCTGGTTCACTCGATCAGAGTGTCAGCTTTCTTTTTTGGATGCTTCGATGAGTTTTTTTTTTCTCTTTAAATTGACCCGAACGTGATGGAGAAATGCAAAGACGGTTGGTTTGTCCAGGAGAGAATTAGGCATTACGCCCAGGGGAACAGGCCCCAGGGCTGTGCTACGGTTCTGTGAAGTCTGATTGCTGCGGACGAGTGGAAAGAAACGGCCTGAAACGGAACATTTTGGCGTCGTCTGATTGGCTCGGACGAGTTGCTTTGTCACAAATGAGCAGTCATGCTTCCATCAACCCAAGCTTGGCCCAGCTGTCCTTTTTTTTTTTTTTTCAATCTATTTTTCTGAAGCATCGCATTGTGCGAGCCCTGATTCAACACTCTTTATATATACCATCGCCACCTCACCCCATAGCTTTCTTTTCTTCTGCTCCTGCCCTCCGACCCCCCCTCACCCTTTCCCCTCCGTCTCTTCCGTACCTGACCCTTGACGACGGCAATGATAATACTACCACTCTACTGCCTCACGACGCTCGCGACGCTGTCGCATGCCGCCGATCCTCTCCATTTTACACTCTCCCGGAGAACACCAGCGCACTCGATAGAGGACTATGCCGCGGCGGCAGAGAGCATACGTGCAAAGTACGGCTTCAAGACACCCAAGGCGCCGGCTGGCAAGCGGGCCACTGCAGGAATCAGTATGGTCAACCAGGTGCGCCTTTCAACCTTGTGCGCGACGTTTGATGATGGGATTGCTCACGTCGGACGTCGTTCCCTGGTTCTTTCGTTTTAGCAAACGGACGCTAGTTATTTTGCCGCTATCGATATCGGCACACCGTGAGTTTGGTCTTTCTGTTTTCTCTCGTTGCTGCTTCTCCCACACCCGCGCAAAAATCCGCGGATGTTGCAACGCCGACGGTCGCAAGTGGCGTTGCATTGTGCGAACGATGCGGGCCTGTTGTTTTCCACATTCCGCAGCTGCTGGTGCCTTGACGCCTTGACCACGTGTTGTCGTCTTGTCTCCCCCCCATCCTTTGTCAACGCAACGCAACTGACTCTGTGTCTTAATGCAGCCCACAGACGTTCAACGTCATCCTCGACACCGGCTCGTCCGATCTCTGGGTGACGGACACCTCATGCACGGCGTGCAGCCGTCAGACGCCCGTGTACGACGCCACAAAGTCGTCCTCGGCCCTCGTCTCCAGCGCCGGCACCAACATCCGCTACGGCTCTGGCGAAGTGCGCGGCAACCTCGCGCGAGACACCGTCGCCCTCGGAGGCTTTACGATGGCGAACCAGACGTTTTGTGAGGCATTCTCCACCACCGAGCTGTGTGCGCGTGTTACTGATGGTTCTTGTTCTTTGTTTGCTGCA
Source organism: Macrocybe gigantea (assembly GCA_011319805.1). Classification (NCBI taxonomy): domain Eukaryota; kingdom Fungi; phylum Basidiomycota; class Agaricomycetes; order Agaricales; family Callistosporiaceae; genus Macrocybe; species Macrocybe gigantea. Next base: position 4,700 of record SJRY01000205.1, read on the forward strand.
GTGGCCGTGTCGCAGACCTCGTCCGGACTGTTGGACGGCACAGTATCCGGGATTCTCGGTCTCGCGTTTGACACCATCGCCGCGACACGCGCGACGCCCTTCTGGCAGGCGCTCGTCTCCGGCAATCAGCTGACCACGCCCGAGATGTCCTTCTGGCTCACGCGGTTCAGAGACGTGCCGACGGCGTCCGAAGAAGAGCCAGGAGGAATCTTCACCCTCGGCGGCACCAACTCGACGCTCTTCACTGGCGACATCGAGTTTCTCGACTTGGCCGTCAACACGCCGACGTTTTGGCTCTTGAGCTTGTCGAGTGAGCATCTGTTTGCTGGTGTTCCGGCTTTGTTTGATCTGCTTTCTGATATTGAATGTGTGTGTGTGAAGAGGTGACTGTGCAGGGTAAGGACGTCCCTGTCACGACGGGCGCGGCAGCCCTGTCCGCCATCGACACCGGCACGACGCTCATCGGCGGCCCGACGAACGACGTCAACGCGATATGGAACGCCGTCCCAGGCGCACAGCCCATATCCAACATGGCCGGCTTCTTCTCCTTCCGTACGTCTGACCTCCTCCATCCCCCTTCCCAAGCCTTTTTCTCCCCTCGTCTCTGCTGACAGCGCCCCCCCCGGTCAGCCTGCTCCACGTCCCTCTCGATCACCATGTCCTTTGGCGGAAAATCGTGGCCGATCAATGCGGCCGATATGAACCTGGGCCAGATCGCGCGCGGCAGCTCGCAGTGCCTCGGTGGCATATTTGATCTCAGCCTCGGCAGCAACATCGTCAGCGGGAACGGAAACCCGAACTGGGTCGTCGGTGCCACGTTCCTGGTCCGTCGTCTTGCGCTTTTTTTTTTGTTAGTTTAATTCGATTTAATTCTTTTTGGGTGCAGAAAAACGTGTATTCGGTGTATCGCTCGAACCCGCCTTCGGTCGGGTTCGCACAGCTGTCTAGCGCGGCCGGGGGATCAGGTACGGCCCCGCCCTCTTTGTCCTCGTTTTCGTCCGATGCTGCCGCTACGACGACGAGCCGATCTGGTTCCGGTCAGAGCCTCACTCTTACGTCTCTAGGCACGCCCACGGCGAATCCTAACGGGAACGATTCTACCACGGGGACGAATAAGAGTGAGTTGCGATGATGTTTTTTTTTTTTTTTCGAGTCGTTGCTGATGGTTGCGTTTTGCGTGTTTAGGTGGCGCGTTGAGCAATGCTCCTGTTGTGTCGGCGCTTGTCGCTTTGTTGGCGACGAGCGTCTTTGTTGCGCTCTTTTTGTGATCTGCGTGATACCTGTGGACCATCATCATCTCGTTATGTTATTCTTACCCGAGGATGAAGAAAAAGGAAGAGTCGTGCCTCCATATACACACACTGACACACATACACATATATACACATGCATCCTCACCCTCGTCGTCCGCAACGCTCGTTAGCCAAGGGATCCTAATGCCAATTTAGTAGTGTTCGCGCTTTTCTTTTGTGTTTTTTTTTGGATCATGCTATAGTATACAGTAACTTTTTCTCTTGTCTTATGTAGGTGTTGCGTTGTTTCTTGGAAGAGCGAACTTTTTTTTTATTCTACTTTTGTTTTTTGGGTGGAAAGTTTTTTAGATGCTGAGGCGGGACAGAACTTGTCCTCTTTTTTTTTTTTTTTTCCTGCATTTTTACGTTTTCGTCTTTGGACGCGTTCTTGTACTTAGTTTTTTCTCTCTCACTTGTATATCCAGACATGTCATCCGCTTTGCATTACCATCATGTAAATCGTTTTTTCTTCCTTTCGCTGATGGTATATATCCAAGGCGTTGGCGCCTTAACGTTGACCTTGTACCGATTTTGCTCTAGTCTTGATTCTGGGACGTGGGCGTTTTGATGTGGAGTTCGACAGGGTTGCCTTTCTTGTGCTTTGTTTATATTTTTTTTGGCAGTTGTGTATGTATATATGAGGGTCTGGGATCATCGATCATCAAGGGGCTTGGATTTTGGTATCGTGCAGGAAATGCCAAGGGAAAAAAAGGACAGTGTTCCCTCGTACAGTCTGGATGACGATTATGGGAACGAAATAAAAGCTAAATCGCATAGGCGACGATTTCTTCCGGCTGGAGGTCTGCTTTCTCTGCGTCGGTTTCGGGCTTTGGCTTTGCGTCTCCGAGGGCTATGGGCATGGGGAAGGGGAAGGGAAAGAGGACGGCGTTGCTCGATGGCCGGTCGACCGAGGTGCGCTGCGCTGGTGCTCCGACGTCGGGCCCGTCCTCGGATGTGTGCGACGTGCTGAAGCGCATGGTGGAGCAGGTCGGGCAGTCGGTGGATTCTGTGAAGCTGCGGGTGGCGGCGCGGTGGCGTTCGCGCGAGACGCGGATGAGGATGAGGTTGAACGCGATTCCGAGCATCTGGCTCTCCTGCGTGTGTGTGCATGGTGAGTGGGTGTTAGAGGTCAAGAGGGGAGGGGGGCTGTCAGTGAGACGATGGCACGGCGCTGTAGCGTAAAGCCGCCACGCGCCTGAGGAGTTGGGACGCTCACCGGGGCAGAGGTGACGTAGATAGAGTAGTGGCCGCTGAGCAGCCCGATGAGCACCGTGATCGTCGAGAGCGTGTAGATCAGCGCCGAGTCGATCACGATCCGCATCACGGTGTAGAGCTTCGTCTGGGGTCGGGCGGCGCAGGTCAGCGCGAGGTCGTAGTTGAGGTGCGTCACGGTGTCCGGACAGGCGGCGCCGTTGCGGTCCGCTTTCCATATTTGATAGACCATGACGGCTGGCGTGATGGAGGGAGAGAGCGTACATGGGTCAGGAGCCTGCGAGAGGAGGGAGGAGACGCACAGGTCACGTAGACGTTGAGCACGATCACGGAGCCCCAGAACGGTGGCCAGATGAAGCCGATGCAGCTCCCGTTCACGCGGTCCCCCGCGCGCAGGTTCGCCTCGATAACGACTAGCGTCAGCGTCAGCCCTATGCCGGCGAGCCAGAGCACGGCGGGCAGAGCGATGGCGCGCACCGACTTCTGGCAGACGAGCCAGCACCGGTATATCTGTGATCCCGAGGTGTTGAGCGAACACTTAGATGGACCTGTGGCGTGCTCGTGCTTACTTGCATCGCGTCAGCCACGGTGGCTTGGGTCTGGAAAATCAAAGGCTGCAATAAAAGAGCGACGGGTCAAGTTAACAGAAGCAACAAGGCGGCCGAGCAGAGAAGGACCACCTTGACGATGTTTACCCACGGCGCGCCGACCTCGCTGACAGACCCGACGGACCTGACCTCTGTGAAGTGCTCCTGAAAATTGCACACGAAGCCCAAAAGCACGTTGACGGTGCCCAGGACGAACAGGAGCAGCGTGACGGCGAGGAATTTTGCGTTGATGCTCTGCAGCGGGTGCCGCCAGTCTGAAAACGCATCATCCCTGGACTGCCAGAGGAGCGCGTAGATGCAGGAGAAGAAGGTGGAGAGGTAGAGCCCGTAAAATGCGGACTCGACGAGCATCCCCGCGAGCGCGTACTCTTCGAGGCCCTGCGCCATGGAGCGGGCGGGCGTCTGCCGGTTAAGAGTGCGTCTGTGTTTCTTTCCCCGAGTCCCCCGCTTCTTGGTCTATATATGTCTGGGCTCTTCCGTCTCAGATCATCGCTGCAGAGTGAATAGCCCACTAACAAGGCGCTCGTTCATCATCACTGGTGATGTATTATCACCACGAGGGCCATCTATCAAACACTCTGTCAAATGAAAGGACGTCTGGAGGATGTTCAAACGGCGCAGAGTGTACGATAGACAATCGGCATTTGTTCATGGATATACGGCCATCGTTGAGCTTTGAAAGTTTGAGTTGGAGAAATTGAACGGCTACGGTGCCCACAGCGCCTGTTCATCTGATCATGAAAACAAGCAGGCGGCGCTAGCCATATATGGAAGACCACGCTTGTTGCGCTCAATGCTTGCTGTCTGCCTGATGATTGGAAATCTTCTTCGCCAAGACTCTGAACATTGAAACTTCAGCGAAGCGCCTAGACAGCTCGTTACGAACAGTCTGGGAGCAGGCCTCGAGCAGGGGTTGATACCCATCAAGGGACCAGGAAATTTTGCTTCCGCGGAATAGCTCTTTTCTGCTCCAGTTGTGCTCGACAGCGACGCGCATTAGCCTCATCGAATGCATGCTTCAAGTGCATCATCTTGACGACGATGTTGTTTGTTCATTGTCTGATTGCCTTGGCAGGACTGTCGGCTGAGCACGTTCGTGCGGCCGATCCATTGCATTGTCAGCTCCGCGGTGGCGCGTCGGGCACTCCGACATCTGTCCAAGAGTACTATGTCTTCGCCGCGGATCGATTACGGGCCAAGTATGAGTTCGACCACCGGGCGATGAGGAAGAGGAACGTCAACATCACAAATCAGGTGTGTTGTACAGTACAAACGTGTCTTGCCTTTCTTGTCTCGCCGTTCGAAACCATTTCTTCGTTCTTAGAACACTGATGCTAGTTACTATGCTAGTATCAACGTTGGCACCCCGTTAGTCTCCCGTCATCGCTTTGAAAGCCGTTTCGTTCTCTTTCGCACCCGAATGATCAATTTGGGATGCTGAGCATAGGTTGGCAGACCTCAGACATTCGATGATGTCGACTACAAAAACGGCCGTCGCAAGTATGACCCTTCTAGCTCGTCCACCGCTGCCGTGTCAAGCACGCGGACAGGCATCCAGTATGGTTCGGATTCCGTTGGTGGTCATCTTGTGCATGTCACAGTCAGCATGAGCGGATTCACCGTCCCAAACCAGACGTTCCGTAAGTCTCCTGTGCACGATCTGGCACCCCTTCACACCTGATAGCGTCCAAGAATCCGTCAACCAAACGTCTCTGAATCTGCTCAGTGGTTGGGGTTTCTGGGATCATGGGCCTCGCCTTTGTCCCCATCGCTGAAACGCACGCGACGCCGTTCTGGCAGGCGCTGGCTGACGGTGGTCAGCTCTCCACACCGGAGATGTCATTTTGGCTCTTCCGCTTTGGAAATGTTACGGATGCCTACTCCGATGAGCCAGGCGGCAGCTTCACCCTCGGAGGCAGAAACACGTCCTTGTTCGACGGCGAAGTGGAGTTTTTGAATTTGGCGACAAACAATCCAACGTGTTGGTTGCTGAACATGTCTAGCAAGTCTCTTTCAGTCGTTCATTTCGTTTTGCTAATTCCTTGTGTCCATGATCTTTTCTTCTTCAAAGGCGTAATCGTACAGGGAAAATCAATCCCGATCACGACTGGAAAGGCTGCCCTAGCTGCTATCGACACGGGGACAACCCTGATCGGCGGACCCTCTTCAGGTGTCAAAGCCATCTGGGATACTGTTCTTGGTGCTATTCCAGCAGTCGGCATGGATGGATTCTATGTCTATCGTGCGTAGGTTCAGCCGTCTTTCGTATATGCCATGCTTCTCTAGCAACAGCTTGCACAACGAATACCTCGGTCTCGGTCATGGTCGATCGACCCGGAAGACGTGAAAATAGGCCATTTCAGGAACTCACGCGACAACCTTTGTCTGGGAGGCGTCTTCGACCTATCCGCCGGAAGCAATGTCGGAGGCGGAAATGATGGAGCTCCGGGCTGGGTCGTTGGTACCACTTTTTTGGTAAGTTCTTTCGTTGGTATATATTCAGAATAGCGGTCTGATCTCGCCTCGTGGAGAAAAACGTCTATTCTGTTTTCCGTGCTAAACCGCCTTCAGTGGGTTTCGCCCAGTTGTCTGCTTCAGCACATGTGACAAGTGAGTGTAATACCGTCTGTAATTGCCGTGTTTCGATGTCAAATTTCTGTTATCATGCCTCGCTTTCCACAGGTCCTCATTCGTCAACCAACTCGACAGGCAGCGAAAACAGTGCGTATCAGCCAGCGTCCTTTATTCGGTTACTGCTCATATGCTCTTTCAGACAGTGGATTCCATACCTCACCATCATTCATGACAGTCTTCCTCGCAATCAGCGCCTACCTTACAGCATTTCTTTGATCATTCGATGCACCACTTTCATCAGTCCATTTTTTGGTCTCGTGATCCACTCTTTCAACTTGGACTCTGGACCGCCGTCAGAAACCAGGTTCTGCTCCAGACATTGTATGCGAACATTGATAGAGTCGAAGATTATATTGCGAAGTAAAGATATCTTCCCATAGTGTGAGTTCCCCAATTCAACGTTTCGGGTTTATATCAATATCTTCTGTCAGCTGTGATGTGCTCGTCTCATGATCCCGATCTATGACTAGGTAAAAACCACTTAAATCACTGCGAAGCATCAATGAGATGAGCGCCAGTATATCAAAAAATGAACGCTACATAATTGCAAACTATGGCAACAGAACCTGGACAGCCCCGTTTTGGAACACCGACGGGGTCCCACCTGTCACCGCTCGGACACTGTTGCTTGGCGCGCTGTGCCACGGACCATGGATGCACAAATATCTGTTAGTTGATAAGCTGTAATGTAGCGGCGATATTCTAATATGTATCGTCTGAGTCAGAAAGAGTCAAGTCTAAAAGAATGCATTATCTGAAAGGAAAGTCCGGTTGAAATGAATGTGTCGTCTATAAGGGTATGTAGTTTAAAAGAATGTAGGCGAACTTTTGTATCTAAAGCTCAGAGAGCCGAAGTTGAATGTCTAAAGGAAAGGCATAGGAAGGAAGAATGTCGACTAATGAAAGCATTAACTCGTCAGAAGTATTAAAAGGAGATGTTCTTATCAAAACTCGGGACCATGAACCACTGGCAGAAAAGGTTGCAGCTGTGATTCTTTTCAAAATTGCAGTGTGCAGCGGGCACGTTACCATCCGCAAATATATGTCCCAGGGAGCTGGAAAGATGGCTCAGGATAATCAGATTGATATTCAAGAGGATGTTTGAGGGCCTACCTGGCCGATGAAATTTGCGGATCGCTGAGCAACGTAGAACCGCCTGGGATGAGAACATTCATACATCAGTCAAAATGTTAGAACAATGTAAAAAAGCTCAGGACTTACCTTGATAATCAGAAACGAATGCGTGTCGCTTAGTTTTCCAATATTGGACATGCTGACTAAATGCGAGGAATTTGGCCCGCTCTTCATCCTCCTTTGTATCCATCATTAGCGGCTCTGGCGAGACATTGTTGAGGTATTTTCTAAATGGGCCCTCCTTATCGACGTCGATAACCTCTTCAAGAAGGAAGCTGGTCTTTTTTGCAACTGCTGACGAACCTGATGGTGGCTCAATCGAAACCGCCAATGCCGCCTTGACGAAACGAAAATGTGGGATGGTAAAAGGTAATATCTCCGAGTTGTTGCTTTGCCCATCAATGAAATCGTACACCATATCGAGCAGTGCGTTAGCCCAGACCAGACAGGAGACTTCCATCACGAGATCCTGGAATTGCTTTTCCCCATCGTTAGGTATGCTGACAACCTTCGTTGCGAGTGAGCCATTGACTTCGACAACCCTTTCTTTTGTGTAGTAAGTGCGTTTAGCGCAGATATCCTGCACGCCTTCACCACTACTGAAGATGGGAGCAGTTGATGTACCAAAGGTGGCAAGTTTGAAGCTACCTTTCTTCATGTTTGCAGCTAGTGTTCGACACGGGTCAGCCAAACCCGCCAGGTTGGTGTGTATGGGTATCACGGGTACGGGTCAGGGTCTAGCGGCCTATACCCGTGACGAAACCCGTACCCGCAAGTGCGGAACCTGTACCCGTGCTGGCGGGTACACCAAAAAAGGAAATGAGTGGGCGGAGGAAAGGTCTGCCCGTCACTGATTTGACCAACTGTATAGTATAACAAATAAATCGAAAACCTGTTCGCCCTCGCTCCCCTCCACGTTGAATTTGCTCCCCAAGTGCAACCGTAGCCCCAATGGCTCGAGATGAGGTTGATCCTTCACTTATCACCAATGAGCCTCGCAAGCGCAAGCTTGCATTCCATATTACCAATGCCGACAATGCAGAGGTGGACAAAGATCAGACTATCAAAAGATTAAGAAGGGTAATTCACCCATCCTCAGAGGGTTCATCAAGTATGTCCTTGATAATGATGCATTTGACCAATGACTTACCACTGTTGGGAATGCATTGAAAGAATCACGGTCTCACGCCATTGAGGAGGTAGATGATGATGATGACGGACCTCATAACCTCCTGCCAAAAAATCGCATGCATATCCTGGAGCCATTTGAGAAGGAAGACAATGACCAGGATGAAGACGAGGATGATAGCGACTCTGATGTAGAAATGGTTGAAAAACCTGATGATGATCCTGAAAAAGAGTTGGGTACGTCAGCTCAATAATCTGAAGTGCTATAGGATTGACTTACGAGGCAATAGAGCGATTGGCAAGGGATTGGACTTCGCCAATATATGCTTTCTTCAGCCCCTATCCATCAGTCGAGGTTATAAATGGCCGTCGCTGCCATGAATTCAAATGTGCGGCACCTCAGTGCAAGGGCAAGGGATCTAGACCACGCATTGTTCGACGATTTCTTGATAAAACTGACGCCAAGTCAACAAGCAACCTTCGCAAGCATGCCAAAGTTTGCTGGGGTGCTGATCTGGTTGAGAAAGCAGATGAGTCAAAAGACATTGATAGCATTCGGGCTGGTCTTACAAAAGCTAAAAAACAAAAGGATGGCTCTATTACTGCAATGTTTGAGCGCAAAGGAAAGGCACCAGTGACATTCTCGACACGTCAGCATACCTATACAGAAACACGGTATGCTCATCGCTGAAAATTGGCATAAAGATACTTACTAATATCAATATCTAGGGTTGAGTGTGTTCGCTGGGTAGCAGAGAGCATGCGTAGCATGAGTATCATTGATGATGCAGGTTTTCATCGGCTTATGAAAACTGGACGTCCACATTACCGCATTCCATCATCAAAGACAGTTGCGCGCGATGTTCATGTTGTTTTTCGAAGAGTAAAGAACAGAATTGCTAAATTCTTACAGGTCAGTTTCACCCAATCCTAATTTAATTGATAGAGAACTGACGTTGGCGTATCAAAGGAATATGATGGACGCCTAAGTTTCACAACTGATGCTTGGACCTCACCCAATGATAAACCATTTGTGGCTTTGACGGTTCATCTCGAACACAATGGCGAGCCGATTTGCTTGCTCTTGGATATCATTGAGCTTGCCGTATCACATTCAGGCTTGAATCTTGCTGCAGCCTTCGCAAAAATACTCCAGGACTATGGTATCTCTGACAAAGTAAGTGCGAATGAATATCTAATCATCAGAGATACTAACAAACCTTCTAGATCCTCGCCGTAACCTGTGACAATGCTAGCGCAAATGACAAGATGATCGAAGTACTTGCCAATATTATCCAAGCATTTCCTGGCCCTGCCAACCGTGTCCGCTGTCTTGCACATATCGTCAACTTGGTTGTCAAGATCATCTTGCGGCAGTTTGATGCACCGACCAAGAAAAAACCTACCAGTAATAGCGACACAGCAATGGAGCCTATCGATGATCACAGTGAGCTGATGAACGACATCGAAAGGGAGGAGAAGGAAATGGACAACGGTGCAGATGAAGACCAAGAAGATGTTGCAGATGATCTGGAGGAGGTTGAGCAAGTAATGATAAGGGAGATCGAAGAAGCATCAACCCAGGTAAAACCTGTGCGCCACATCCTACACAAGGTCAGCGGTTATTGCTATGACATCATGACGTAAAGGCTGACTGGCTTTGACTGGCTCTCTACCGGCACTCTCTGTTGGCACCTTGCCTGCCTGCCGCTGCCTCAATTGCCTTTGCTCTATTAGCTCCGAAAGCTAGCATATGCTATCAAAAACTCGCCAACAATCATTCTGCCGCTCTGGAAGGAGAAGATCAATGAGATTGCTACCAAAGCTGCCGATGGAAAGAATACACTTGCATTTCGCATGATGCCTCGCGATGTTTCAACACACTGGAATTCGACCGAGGAAATGCTTAGCTTTGCATACACATATTGTGCGGCTATTAATAAACTTACAGATGATCGTACCGTGAAGCTTCGAGGCTATGAGCTGACAGAATGGGAGTGGGCGATTGTGCAGCAGCTACGTGACATTCTTAAGGTGTGTATAAGCAGTATTGCTATAGACTAAACTTGCCTAATGTTTTCTAGGTCTTCAAGGACGTAACGCTTCAATTCTCAAGTGATACACCCTGCCTAGCAACTGTTATTCCGGCTATGGACAAGATGCACGATGTGCTAAACAATGCCACTACAAATCTAGAGTATTCACCCGCACTGCGCGCTGCGCTGGCAATCGGAAGACAATTGCTTGACAAATATTACTCGCTTGCTGATGCTTCAGAGGTCTACCGGATCGCTATGGGTATGTTTGGTTGACGGAACAGCCACTTAATATAGTCTGACCATACCTCTCAGTTCTGCATCCCAAATACAAGCTCAAGTACTTTGAGAAGCAGAACTGGGATGAAGAATGGATCGCTACAGCCGAAACTATCGTTAGGGAAGAATTCCGGCGTTCATACGCAGACTACATTGTTTGCAAAAAGTCTGTGAAGCACAAGGTATCGTGCTCATTTACTCTATGACTCTCCTCTATGCTTATTCTCTCTAGCCGGTCGATGGTTCAGAAAGCAGTTATTCTGCATCTGGAGATAGCACAGATACAGACTCAAGCTCTGGCTCTGATGAAGACGACTTCATGACAGAGCTGGACCGCTATCTTTCAACCAGACGGGACAAAAAGGTCAAGGACCCTTTGCAGTGGTGGATCGAGCACCAAGGGGCCTATCCACATTTATCAAGGATGGCGAGGGACTACCTTACTATTCCGGGTATGTATTTCCTTGTCTCTCACAATTTCATTGGCTGAAGTGGAGTCATTTTCCTGGAAGCCTCATCAGTTGCCGTAGAACGTGTTTTCAGCAAAGGGCGACTTCTCATTTCCCATATCCGAAACCGACTCTCTGCCCAATCTACGCGTGCGCTGCTATGTCTCGGTGTATGGAGCAAGATAGGATATGTCAGAGCAGCAGATCTAACAGCAGCGGCATCTCTTCCTGATGCTAAGGAGGATGAGTCTTGGTCAGATGATGATTGGGCTATCATAGCATAGTTCAAATATATCATTGTTGTTCTATGGCGTACACCCACCAGGCCCTATACCTGTCGCAAACCCGCCCTAACCCGCTACCCTTGGCCAACGGGTGGGGGTAAATACCCGTACCCATACTCAAACCCGCTCAAACCTGCTCAAACCTGTACCCGTATTGACGGGTACGGGTTTGCGCCGGGTTCGGGTACGGGTAGGCGCGAGATTACCCGTGGGTTACCCGTGTCGAACACTATTTGCGGCAGACAGATCTAACTGCAAAATCGAGGCTTTTGCCGTCCCAAGGTAGAAGTTGTTTGGTTTGTCAACAGATACCTGTGTAGATTGGCTAATGAGCTGTTCCCATGTTCGGTGCTCAACAGGATAGATAAGGACGTTGAAGGTGCTACGGCAAACTAGTGGGATTTTGGTGAGTCGAAGTTCAATAGGGTTAATCATTGAGAGCTTACGAAAAGAACTCATCTCCTTGCCAGTTGGCAGCCGTTGTGTCCTCAATGCTTGGCTGATTCATTCAGCCGATGGGGAAACATTTCTTAATTTCAACGCGCGATGCTGTGCCATATTTGACTCTGTGCTCTGTGGCCCCTCAGATTGCCTTCGCGGACTCTTAACCACAGGACGACTCGAATTAACAGTCCTTTTAGATTTTGAGGTGGTGAACGCGACAGGTAAGGAAGGTATTTCTTCAATATCGGAAGATGTTTGATGATAAGGATCTGGCTCATAAGCAGGTGAAGGGCTTCGGGCGTGTTTTTTCCCTTTTGTCACAATGACCTAATGATATTTCATTTAGTCCAGTTTTCTTTTAGAGACCTGTATGAGCACACACTGTAAAATCTGCCGCCATTCTTCCCATGGTGACCTTTGTTTCCCTTTCCTCATTCTTAAACTCCGCCAACTCATCAGCTTCCCTCTTCTCAAGCATTGCAGCATAGATCTCGTTTGGAATGTGAAATTGAATAAGAGTCTTGCCCGTCTTGAATGTCAGACCTTTTTTGCCTCGGCCACTTAAGAAATGTTTGAAAATAACATCGCGATCTGGACACTTCGGTACAAGCTCAACCCAGTTCTTGTCGCGCATAATGATATCATCGATTGGCAGTGGGAAGTTTCTCGTCCACACATTTCATCTCGGGATTAGCGCGTTATACAGTATTCCCTTCAAGTCAACTGCTCCGATAGGCGCAGGTATGTGATCAACTGCTTCGACAAAATCCTAAAGTTGATATGAATGGTTAGGCAATGTGATCTCATTGAATAAACTCACATGTATAAGTGATACCTGTACACGACCAGGAGGCATGTGCACCATTCTTACTTCAATGACAACAATTTCAGCATTGTGAGTTGAGTATGCCTGCTGCATTCACTCTTGTCGTGCTGCCGAATATGATGCATGCGCTAGTGTATAGCCAACTACCTGGGGGCCTCCTGTTTGCGAACGTGTCGAAGGGGCAACTGTGTATTTTGGAACATTTCCCGGAAGATGAACAGATGGACCGGGCATTCGAAGTGGTCCTGATGTGGTAGCCATGACATAGCCTGCAGTATGGCCTTGTTCAATGACTTGAGCATGCTTTCCGACACCTTGGATGTTTTGACTATGGCCTGATAGAGTGTGAGCATGCTATTTACTTTGCGTTACATGTGCTTACCTCGCTGAGCTTGAGCTAGACTTTTTCGAACATTTTCCTGATAGCTCGATGAGTGCTGCATTTGTGTGTGTGATGTCCTCCTGTTGCTACGACGGACAGTACCATTCTTGTTAAGATAGTACTGGTAGCACTGTGGGCATAGGTCTCGGCCAATCTTCGAGGGGTCCTTGCTATGCATGTGCTTCAGAATCGCCACGGTATTGCAGTTCTCACATGCTCGCTGCATGTCATTGTTGAGGCTTGTAAAGTTGGCATAATATGAACTTTGTTGGTCACCCATAGTTGAAGAGAAATGCCTGACGTGGCACTGGATAAAGCGGGATGCAGTATTTCAGATCCACAAATACTCCCAGGGACAACAGACTAGATTGATTGAAATGTGTCAACAAAGGCAATATGGAAGGCTACTCGGAATCAGTGAAGTCTGCTGCAAAATTATCAGCATCATCTGCATCGGCCTCCTCCTCAGTACTAGTGAAGTCTGCTGTATCATAGTCCTCCTGCAATACCACTCCATCTCCAACAACCTCATCTCCAATCCGTAATTGACGCAATCCCAGAAGGAGATCGATGTCATGATGTGCAGCAAGATTAGCAAAATTGAACTCGCTGTCAAATGTGATACCAGTGGGGCCTTGTTGAAAACGGGCAAGGAGCGCTTCATAGACATTCCAGAATGATCCCATGGAGATAGCAGGGGAACCAAGCGAAGCGTAGTAATCGTTGGCTTGGGTGTGGAATGACATTGGTGTTACCTGAAAGACGGGATCATCAAGTGGAGCCCATTCTTGCTGTAATTCAGTAAATATATCAGACGAGACCATGATCTGTAAACAAGCAAATTAGCAGTATTGCAATACAGTGTTTCTATGCACTTGGAAGTTTTGTGAGTCAAACCGCTCCGGTTTTGAATGAATCAGATCAGGTATTCCATGGGGTAGAGACTTGTATTTATTGGCTCGTCAAGGGCTGGAGTTATACATTACAACCCACTTGTCAATCTCCGCTTGAAGCCATGGAATTGCCAGCCAACGGAATACCAAGCTTCAACATAGGATCAAGTGACTGTCATGCAAAAGTGAATGCACATACTTTTCGAGTGGATCGGACACACTGTACAACCCATTGTTGACACCAAAATCAAAGAGATCTTCGAACCCTGGTACCCATTGAGCTCGAAATTGGGACCAGCCAATTTCAAATTTGATGTTTGTTTTTTCGGGACAAAAACGGTGTTGCAAAGTATTGTGCAAAGTGGGGTCAAGGTGATGGCGAAGCAAGGTATGCACATTTGCGATCCCATTGTTTTCCCGGCCAGGGTCACTCATCGTCATGAGCAGAATGCCTAGATATACTTATTTTACGTATCAAAAAAGGAATTGGGGAAGAAACATACCTCCAACCTTACGAGCGGCTTCAAGATAATAGTGTATAAGAAGACGAGTATTCCTATTGCACCACCAGATTTTGAGCCATGCAAAGCGACCAGAAAACGGATCCAGTCCAAGATGTAACCACAATCCAAACCTCCCCATTTGTCATGTTGGTCTATTGACAAGTACTCCATAACGCCAACTGACCAGAACCGTCATCTTTTAAAGCGACGACGTTTCTGTTTTTCTACGGCTTGAGGCTCAACGTGAAGTAAAAACTCATTGACGAGTTTCCTATAATTATGGGTGCATCAGATTCAAGTCCGTTATAGCAAGTGGTTGGAGGAGCTTACTCAGAGACCCGAATACCATACTCTTGCCTAATCACTGTTACCATGCGACGGGCCCCCATGGTTGGGAAGCGGGAACGAATGATTTTGTAGATGTCCATGATGGTTTCGAATGTCACACCTTGTTGTATCGTTCCCTTGAGATTGAGCTGTTTCCTGATCCTCTGTACTGATTTCTGGCTGCAACGGATGAATGTTTTCGTAACATATGAGATGTTTAATGAAGTACCTTAGTCCATAGGCATTGTGATCAAAGTGATCAAGAGTGTGATCTGCAATCTTAGTGTCTGCAAAACCCAGCCGCCAATAGTATAGGATGAGCGGATCCAGTTCATTTCGCAGCACTGTACCCAATGGAGCGAGTGAGTACTTGAGTTATCGAGTATGGAATAAAGGGAAAAACATACGAAGCGGTTTATGTCGACCACCCCGTTGCGACGATAGAGCCTGAACTGTCTGAGAATTTCTTCCTCGAGTCTGTTGTGGCATGTATAGAGGAAACCTGTTGCCTCGTGTTCTCGAAGCACGGTGATAAACATGACACGCTGCGTCAGAAAACTGAGCCTCTCCATGATAATCTTGTACACTACAGGACGAAAAAATATTTTGAATTGATGAATATCATGGAAGCATGTATCTATTACAGTGACAAAACTGTACAGTGCAATGAGCGTCGAGGTCGGCAGCCTAAGCTGCTGAGCACGAGCGGTGACAGATGGGACCCCGTCGGTGTTCCAAAACGGGGCTGTCCAGGTTCTGTTGCCATAGCAAACAAAAGCACAGCAATACCTTGAAATTCGTGTCACCTCCGCGCTACGTTTTGTCCTCTCCCCGAAAACATTTGTTCGCCCGTATATAGAGCAGCTCTTGAGGGCATCTTGCAGTGCGCCTGCTAACACCGACGGACACCTGACCGGCCGAACGCTCGCACATCCCCTAAATAGGTACATGGCAGTACGTGATAAGCATCGAGGGATGAAAGCAGGAATAGCAAAACATCAACTTCATTGGGTTTAGAACTCTCGATTCGGCACAGTCAGATGGCACATAAATGCTGTGGTGCTCGTTATCATCTCGCTTCAGCCTCTCGGGCGCACCTCCACCCTGTCTACACCTTTAAGCTTCAAGACTGCCATGATTGCAGCGTATCTCGTAGTGCTATTGGCGGTGGTGGTTTCTGGCGCGGAGCCGCTGCATCTCAGGCTCAGTCGCCAAACACCTGCAAGGTCGAAGGAGTCTTATGCAGCCGCCGCCCAGCGGCTACGAGCCAGGTACGGGATCCCGATTTCACAGAGGTCCGCTCGAAAGCGAGAAGTTGCAGATTTCAACACAACCAACATTGTCGGTTTTCCAACTAGTTTGTTGTTTGGTGCTTATGGCTTCTCATACATGCTTGTACTTTGTCTACAGGCGTCCGATGTCGGTTACTATGTGCCTGTCAAAATCGGTTCACCGTGAGTACACGTCTGTGTCAATTCCTGCACATTCTCAATGATCGCTGATCTCGGACAGGCCTCGGGAATTCAACGTCTTCCTTGATACTGGTTCATCGGACCTATGGGTCGCGGATGTGTCGTGCCGCTCGTGCAACATCTCTTCTTCCGCTTCGCGATATGACACGTCCAAGTCGAGTACATCCGTGGCATCGGGAAATGATACTTCTTTCATGTATGGAGGAGGCTTTGCGTCTGGCCCCATTTTCCAGGATACAGTCTCCTTGGGAGAGTTCACTATTCAGAACCAAGCGTTTGGTGTGTCACACATGCTCCGCGTCCACGCTACCCACGGACATTGAAACACAATGTGATTCAGTCTCTGCGAACTCGACCTTGGGACAACTACTCGACACGGCGGTGTCGGGACTCATGGGTCTCGCCTTTGCCAGGATCGCGCAAACACGCGCTATTCCTTTCTGGCAGGCGCTGAACAATTCTGGACAATTGTCAGCTCCCGAAATGTCTTTCTGGCTCAGCCGATTTTCGGATGATCCGAATGCTGCTCATGAAGAACCTGGAGGGTCTTTTACTATTGGCGGACGGAATCCAACGTACTTTACCGGTGACGTCGAGTTCTTGAACTTGGCGGTGACCACTCCCTCATGGTGGGCTTTGCGCATTTTCGGTGAGATCTTGAGTCGCACGACCAGTTCTCAGCCTGGCTATAATGCTCCTCCTCCAATTATCCTGTAGATATCACAGTTCAGGGCAATAGTGTTCCAATCGCAACTGGAACAGCGACTTTGGCTGCCATCGATAGCGGCACCACTCTCATTGGTGGGCCGACTAAGGATGTAAAGGTGATTTGGGACGCGGTTCCAGGCGCCACACTCACGACCGATAACAGCATGGACGGATTCTATGAATATCGTGGGTTATTTCATGGCCCTTACAGTCCTTTACTGAATAGAACTTCAATGCACAGCTTGCTCTACTCAACTCAACATTACCATTTCCTTCGGAGGAAGATCGTGGCCAATTAATCCAGCTGACCTGAACTTTGGGCCAGTAAAGAAAGGGAGCGAGCGCTGTTTCGGGAGCATCTTCGACATCGGAGGCTCTTTCCCCGGAAATCCTAACTGGGTCATTGGTAGCACCTTTCTGGTGAGCACTTACACGGATTTCTATCTTAAACTGAGTGCTATATTCACGCCTATCCACCTTTACGTTGGTCGACATAAACGGTCTCGCAGAAAAATGTTTATTCTGTCTTCCGCGCGGATCCCCCTTCTGTTGGCTTTGCTCCGCTGTCAGAGGCAGCCCACGCCACACGCTTCCCTCCTGGCCGAAATGGTACATGTCATCCTTCTTTATTCTGTGCTGGAAATTCATACTGGCTTTCCTAGGAGCCATACTACGCGCTATACCCACAACGATGATAATGGTTGCAACATTCACTATGTATTTTATTCTGGCATGATCCTCACGTTTCATTGCTCCTGGTCTCATTCTGTTTACAATGAAGGAGAATAACTGCGATGATGGAGTAAGATACCCAATAGGGGAAATCCGATGGTCGACTATAGAATGCTCGAAAAATGGAGAGGTAGCAGACAGGCTCCAGTCTCAACGGCGAAATGGTCGGGTGAATGCGAGCTCGCGGTTGTCTGTTCGGGCGATATAATGCGGAGGGACCGCCGGATTTATGTTCAAGTTCAGATTTGATATCATGACTGAAACGAGTCCGTGTTCGAACATGACGGGCTTTGAAAGTTCTGTGTGCTTGAAGCTGTGTTTGCTTTGCCCAGATCATGTCCGAAAGAGAAGAGGGAGGCCCTGTAAAGGTCGTAGCCGTACCAACAACCATGAATTATGGACTTACTGCTCTCACTGATACTCAATATCTAGTAGACAGTAGGGAGTTGGCGAATCCGAGTCAAGGCTAACTAGCGAAGCGTCCATGCAATGATATTCTATTATCGGGACTTTGGCTATGACCAAAGTCCTAAATCCGGGAGAACATGAACAGGATGCCAGAACCATTCAATAGTTGATCACTGTCGCGGTCGTGACGATCGTTGTTTCTTCAGGACAGTATCCAGGTAACTACGATGCATCAAAGCACGGATATGATGGGTGCTGGAGGCGAGAGTGGTGGACCTGATGGTGCGCGCCCGACAATTGCTTAACTTCGAGCATGTTATATGTAGCTGTATTGTCCAGTGACAACTTGTCTTGTCCGCAACAAGCGTTTGTCGTTTCTAATCGCACCGGACCTGCTACGAACAGCCGCCAAGTCAGGGTCACTCAGGTGGACGCGCATTCGTACAGGCTTTGCTGCAGGGAAATTGAAAGATGCACATGCAAGAGGCCAAGTTGCTCGAGTTCACGTCGATCCCGTCCTAGCATTCTAGAGTCACTGCCAAAGAAGAGAAAGGCACACCACTTCGCTGTTGAACCTTGCTGTGTTATAAGTTACGGCTAGGCGGCAATGTCATTCCGATCCTTCATCAAGCGTTCTGTAGGACATCACCGAGTGTTACTCAGGCAGGTGTTCGCATCACGATCCGATGGGTGGTTTGTGGGCGCTCTCGCGATGCCGAGAGGCGTTCTCGTCAGAGCCTCGCTCCATCGCCGCAGCGGGCGCTTAGAGATGAGAACTAAAACTTGCTTCTGTGACGACAGAAAAACCTTTCAGTTAAGCATTGGGCCCTGTTTCTAGCACTTGCCCACCTTCTGGAAGGAGCACGGTGGTCTTGCTTGGCAGAGTTGCCTGTGCTACGATACTCAGGTGCTTCCAGCTTTCACAACGTACAAGGGGATATTGCCGTGTTCGCAGAGTTGCGCTCTGATGTGGACACAGTGGCTTTCCTGAACTTCGGGTTGGCGATTTGTGCGAAGCTCACGACACCGTTTTCATTCAGATGGACATATGGATGATGACGCCTTAACAGTTCGTTCCCATGGACCGGCGCACGGTTTTTACGGCCGATGACGAACGCAGACGATGATAAAGGGCATGCCACAGGTCCCCTCCGCGCGAAAATCAATCTTCATTTCTCAAGGCGTGAATACGCCGCGTTTCAGAAACCTCTTCAGCACACAGCATGAATTGCGAATTCATTAAAGCGCTCCTTTTTGCGAACCGTCCCTGGCTAGATCAGAGCCACAGGTGATCTGTCGCCGAACATAACCCCATTCCACAATCGTGCGCTTGTGCCCCATATAGGTCGATCAACTCTGTATTGCTGCCGCCCGGGCCGTTTGGGTATGGGGAATCGTCCCAGTGATCTGGTTCCTGCGCGAGAACTGGGAGCCATTCGTGGCACGGTCGACATGGTATTGGCTAAGGGCCGCCATGGCTTCGGCAGTGCACGGCCGGGCATTCAGTTGGCGTTAGACTTCTCTTGCCGCTCTGTCACCAGGCAACCAGCGATTTCTCAGCTGGAGAGGAGTGAGCCATGCATGGAGGAGGCGGCTTCCAAATTTGGCCAGAGGAGGCAGAGCCGCACTTTAGAAGCACGTTGTCAGCTGGCCTGCAGAAGGCTGAGGATCGCCGGTGCTTCGTGGATTCTGGTGTGAGTGGAAAGACAGGAATAAAATACCTGAGGTCGCTTAGAATAGGTATGCTACGGATGGGTTATTCATAGCAATTCCAGGTCCAGTGTTCTGGAGTGAGACAAGTAGGTCAACTGTTGCTTCGGAACTGACATCGAGGAGAGATGTCATTGATGATATCAAGTCTTTGAGATTGGTTCTGCAAACCGTTGCAAGTCTCGGCTCAAGTATCTTTCAAGAAAATTTTTGCTGCTGTGCCAAGATATTACTCCAGATCAGTGGCTGAGTAGGAAATAGAGAGGCCGGGGCAAACGGCAGCACTGCGGAATTGCAAAAATAAGTGATGAATTTGAAACTCCGCTGATCCATTGGATGCGGCGAGTGGAGTGACGGCCATCATCGCAGCACACTGTCCAGCTTTTTCTTGTCATCCGCCATCTCCCCGTCCTCCGCCTTGAGCTCGCCTACGACGCGGCTCCTCCATTTCATATCTTTTCTTCGTCTCTGGCGTCGTAATTCGCTCTTTACCCATCACCCCCTACTCTACTTCAGATGCTATACCTCACCTCCGATGCCTTCCCAGTCTGTGCGTGTGCCATATTTGACTCCTAGGGACCGTGTCTGAACTGATTGACCTCCCGCCAGTCGTCCCGTTCGGTGTGATTGGGTGCGTTGAATTGGATAATTTCGGCAGCAGGGCTGACCAGTCAAATACTCTTGCAACACGTTTGCCATGCATGCAGCTTTTACCGCTACTTATGGTACTTAATCCGCCTGGCGGCAGCGCTGGCTTACCGCCCGGTTCCACTCCCTGAAAACCCGACGTACATAGCCTCGGAAGACGTCACGATAATCGTCCCGACCATCGACGCCGGCGAGGAGTTCAAAGAGGCCGCCCATAGCTGGCTTGTCGGCAAGCCAAAGGAGATTCTCATCATCACCGAAGAGAAGATGCTCGGGCCGCTTCAGGAGCTTGCCAATCAGGTCGACCCCGAGCGCATCCGCGTCCTCACCGTGCCCTTTGCGAACAAGCGTCTCCAGATGAGCCACGGCATCAAGAACACCACGACCGACATCATCGTCTTCGCGGATGATGATGCCATCTGGCCGCCGACCATGCTGCCATACATTCTTGCGTGCTTTGAGGACCAGAAGGTCGGCGGCGTCGGCACCAGTCAGCGCGTTCAGCCCGTTGGCCAGCGCATGACCGTCTGGGAGGTCCTTGCTGCGTTCCGCCTCAGCATCCGTAACATCGAGATCTCGTCCTCGACGCACATCGATGGAGGTATCCCCTGCCTCTCTGGACGCACAGCCGCGTACCGCACCGTCATCCTCAAGGACCCCGAGTTTCTGCACGGCTTCACGCACGACTACTGGCTGGGCAAATACCAGCTCAACTCGGGCGACGACAAGTATTTGACACGGTGGATGGTGAGCCACGGCTGGAGCACGTACGTCCAGTGTTGTAAGGAGGCAGAGCTGCTCAGCACCATGAAGCCGAATTGGAGGTTCCTGAAGCAAGTGCTCAGGTGGACGCGAAATACCTGGCGGTCCGACTTGCGTAGTCTGTTCATGGAGAGACATATTTGGACTAGCCATCCTTACGTTGCGTATACCATGGTTAGTCCTCGTCCTCTTGGCTTAGGAGATCTTGGGCCGCTGACGGCCAACCTGCTCGTCTAGGTGGACAAGCTCTTCAATCCTTTGACATTGCTCGTTGGGCCCTGTCTCGTTTCATATCTTATCTACAAGAGCACGGTTCCCATCGAGCAGGGCGGATATCATCTTCCTTGGTGGTGAGCTCCTGCTTTGCTACACCGTGGTACTGTTCAGAAACGAACATCGTGTCCTGAACAGGAACATACTTTTATCTTATTGTGTCTGGCTCTCGGCGACCCGAACTGCCAAACTTCTTCCTCACCTCTGGTATAGACCTCAAGACATCATTTACGTCCCCGCTTTTATCCTTTTTGGTTACTACTTTGCCGTCATGAAACTGTACGCCCTTTTCACACTACATGAGGTAACCGTTCCCTCTGTTCCCCTCGATGACATCACTGTCCTGACTCAAATCCGAACTAGACCGGTTGGGGTACTCGGGCTGGTATCGGTGATGCCTCCGCCGCCACCGCCGCCGTAGACGCCGTGAACGAAAAATCCGCCAACGCGAACGCGGGCGCGAATAACACCGACTCCAACAGCACCAGCAACAACAATTTCAGCACCCACCCGTACCAGCCGCAGGCGCGGCGGCCGCAACAGATGACAACGCTCAATAACGCATCGAACGAGCCCTTGTCCCCGTTCCGCGACCAGCCGTCGCCATACCACGACGAGCCGACGCCAACGACGAGCACGCCGATATATACCGCAAGAGCGCAGATTGGCGGCGGCGGTGGCGGCGGGATGAGAAGGGCGCTTGAGCGGGAAGAAATGGTGGAGATGCAGGTCGGCTATGCTAGATAGGTCGGTCCTCTGTTTCTTCCATTTCCTATTTTACATTACCTTCTTTTTGCTTCATGGACGCAAGAGTTTTTCTTATCCTGTCATGTTACATATATCGATATCGATGGAATGCATTGGGAACAAGGGACTTGGTTGTTTTGTTTCTTTTAATCATTTTCTTTATTCATCGATATCTGTTGTTAATATTGTTTTTAAACGCCCTTTTTTCCCCTCAGGCAGAGACCAATGCGTTCTTTGGAACGTCCAGGCGCAAAGCACCGGTCGAATCCGAAGCGCGTGTGTTAACTTTTTTTTTGGGTTTTCCTTCGGTTTTCGCCTTTCAGAGGAAGATGGGTTGCCTTTCCACCGGCAGGAAAGGCTGTACTCTTTTTCTGTTTTCTTCAGACGTCGCCCTATCCTTGCATTGTCATGCATGTCCCTCCTCTGTTCCCTTCCTCCTTACCCGCGCTTGCGCTCGCACTTGCATTCCTCCCCGCGTCATCTCTGTCATCATATATCTCACTACTGTAGCATCTTTTTTTAAAAAGAAATCCGTCTTCGCGTCATTCATCCAAGCTCTCTTTTTGTTTCCTTCTTTTTTTCCCCGCTTTTCTCATCCTGCCTTTTTTTGATATTATTCGGTCATGAACCGTTTCAATCGCTGGCACTTTTCAATTATTTTTTATCCTTCTTACGTATACCCCACACCAACCTGCCATTGGACTTGGAGAAACGGATTGCCAATCGAAAAAATGAAATAAAATAAAATAAATAATGACAGCCTGAAAGCCTTGCAGCATGCATAGGCTGCTTGGATCTGCGTTCCTTGAATGTGCTGATGTTTGTTTTTCTTTTGGCTTTATAATCTCTAGAGATGCAGCGAATGTATAGAAGCAACACATAGAACAGAGTAACGGGCATAGTATCTTAATAGTGTATTCTACATGCATTCGACCTGGGTAAACAATTCATTCGATGACGTTTGGCACAATGCAAACCGAACTCACATTGTATGCTAAGCATTACATCAGCAAAGCATGGTCCTGCTTGATTACAATTTTTCCTTCTTTAGAATATGCTATGCAAAACTAATTCTGCATGCAGGTCACTCTAACTAGAGATGAGAGGCGGGGATATGAATGCTAAATATTAGCCAGCTCGAAGCTGATTTCTACTATACATGTTTTAACTATTTATACATTACGATACCCAAGCATGGACCATGACTATGCTATCCTCATGTTGTGTGAAACCCTCGACCCTAAGCTGAATGAGTAAGGATTCGACTGTGCTCCTCATGGTATCCTGCAGATGCTGCGTAATAACTCTATGCCCTAGTCAATGCTGATGCATCGTTGTTATAGGGTTGTCTCAGATCGTTGCATTGCATTCTATGTGTCACATTGCGCTTCATGTCACATGTTCTTGAGTCATGTGCCCATCGTCAAGATAACGATAAGCCCAGAAATCGTAACATTACCCCCCTTTAGGGATTGCATCCTTGCAATCATATTCTTCTTCCTCATTATCCTCTTAGTCTTGCTTGCACTCATCCTCGCCTATGATTTTCTAATTCTGTCAGTCCTGCCATGCTTGCCAGGCCAAGTCCAGTTGGTTCTCGACTTCTTTCAGGTCTGCCATCCAGCCAGTAAGGGTCTTCTTTTTCAGCAGCATTTTCATTTGCTGACCATGTGGGTAGACCCAGACTTCATTAGCCATGTGGTCAAAGAGGACCTTCAGCAACTGGGCTTGATGGAGATGGGTTCATACGACTTTCTTCGGCATGGGTCATGGCAGCAACTGACACTGTCCTCTCTCTAGGGATGATGCCTTAGGGTTCTTGTGATGGAATTTTATGACTGTGTTCGGCACATCTTCGTTGATATTTTTGACGGGTTGCCAAGTAGCGTCCTCCATAGGGTACCCTTTCCAATGTATTCTATACTGTAGTTTCCCTCTATTCCATTGCTAATTTACTACAGCTTCCACTTTGTATTGTTTCTCTCCTTCCATGATGATGGGAGGAGGTCGTTTCAGAATCATTACCGCTTTTTGTCATGAAAATGCTGGTGCCGTGTATGGAGTGAGTTCAGATTCATTTCGGATGGGGTGGATCTTCCAGTGTTCTGGTAGTTCGAGTTCATATGCCAATTCTCTAATTGGCCACTTGACTTTGAAAGGACCGAACCATTTGTCATTGAGTTTATCAGTCAGTCGGTCAGTCATGATATTAGTGCTTGATCGCCCTTGTGATACTCTCTGGTAGGCTTCTGTTTCTGGTCATAAGTCCATTTCATTGTTTCCACAGCTTTCAATAGAGGGGTCTCAGCCTTGGTCTGAATTTCCTTCATCATTTTGGTGAACTCTTCTGCAGTCTGCAATTTAGCATTATGCTTCGGAGGTTCTTTTCCAGTATATGGATGTCACCCATGGTTTAAGTAAAATGGGGAGTATCCGGTCGCCAAGTGGATTTGATTGTTATAGGAAACACCATTCTACCTCAACTATGGAATGCACCCCTGGAAGGGAGAACTGCAGATGACAGAAGGGAATAACCCTGCAGTGAAGGACTTCGTCAAAAGAATGAACCAAATATGGAAAGAAGCAAATGCTGCACTGCAGTATGTACAAACACAAGCCAAAGACAATTACGATGCAAGGCAAAAACCAGCCCATAAATACAAGAAAGGGGATGGAGTATAGCTTGAAGCCACCAATATTACAGTCAATTGACTATCAAAGAAGTTATTGGCACTCCAATATGGACCGTTCAAGGTGGTTGAAAAGAAAGGAGCCTTGGCATATTGCCTGGAACTCCCAGCATCATGGCAGCTGATACACCCTGTGTTCAATAAAATACTGCTCATGCCCTATAAAGGACCCTGTTTCAAGATACAAGAGTGACTATCGCCACCACTCTCTGAAATCATAAATGATGAAGAAGAGTATGAGATAGAAGAAATTCTAAAAAGAAGAAACAAGAAAGGGGAATGCTATTCCTAGTCAAATGGAAAGGATACAGATATAAAGAGAATACATGGATCAAAGACAAGGAACTGGGGAATGCACAGCAAGCTCTAGACCACTTTCTAAAGAAGACTGTGAACCAGGATAAAAGGACCATGACAAGAGGGAAGAAGACCAAAAATCACACATCATGACCACCAATGCCCCCATCAGCATTGACAGCAGTGATGACAGCTGTGCACCTACCCCCAACCACCCAAACAACCACAAGAATCTGGCAAGGATTCTCAATGGCAGCGACTACATGGACCCCCTCGCCATCACACTTGGCGCATACATGTGCTATGTTATGACTGTCCGCATGCACCTCTGGACCAGGCAAACCCCTGATGGGACTGGCCCCACTGCAGCAGAATGCATTGCACTTTGCGAAGCAATGGAAATGCTTTGCATGGAAAACCAGTGACTTAAACTCCTCACCACCACACTCCATCACATTCATGCCTATAACAAAGAGCTCATTTATACATGGGCCTCACATGCTGCGACCACCTGGGAGACCAATAATAGGTGGGGACAGCTGGACTAAGGTCTTTCACAAGGACATGAATCTAAAGAGAGGGTGATGTTATGGATGTCACCCAAAGGACCATTCAATTTTTTATCTTATCTTTCCCATATCCCTTATCTTCCCCATCATGCTGCGCAGCATGCAGCTATCAAGTCATTTCACTTCCCTAGTCATTCTGAGTCATCTCCCTCCAGTCTTATTCATCTGCAGTCTATAGCATTGCATAGCCCATGGTCTGTGCTCGAGTACTGTAACATATATAAGGACTTCCAGATGTACCAGTAGTGCTAGGCTTAATATTCCTTTTGTCATCATCTCAAGACCACTCTCACACTTAGTCTGCCTGAGTCCTTTTGTCATCATCTCAAGACCACTCTCACACTTAGTCTGTCCGAGTCCTTTTGAGATTCGTCTAGCCTAATACTTTGCATCCCCAATCTGCCTGGTGATCCTGTTCACAAAGGTCTCCTTTGCACAATCAATGCCCATTCCATCCTTCTCCTCAGAAAGCTCTACAAGCTTGGCAAGGAGGACCACAGCCAATGACTCTTCTCTCATCCACTTCAACTCCTCACCCTGCCAGAGCTGAAGAGAACTAGTGCTGGATGTGATGAGTGCTCACGTGGTAAGATTGCCTAAAGATGCAAATGTAGCTTCCAGGGTTACCTGATCCAAGAGAGTTCAGTTTGCACAGTTGATGAACAAAGAAAGGTCGTACATGGCCAATTATACCATGAGAGAGTGTGTCAAACTGAAACACAAGTGTCGAGGTGAGTGACTTTGCTTCTCCAAAGGTAGGCGAATAGACTTCCATCTTGGCCTTCTGTGGAATCAAAGGTAAAAAAAAAAAGTCCAAAATCAATGCAAATCCTCTGGATTGACTTACCCTAGATGAATAAGACCAATATGTCCTGGCCAGAACAAGCCTGCCATTCTCGGTGACAGCATCGGTAAAAACAGAATCAGAAATGTTGTCCTTGCCTGCCTCCTTGCTCTTCCCAAACTCCCATATGCCTTTCAGCCCCAGGTCCAGCTCACTTGCACTAGTGCCACCAGCCAGTTTCACCACTCTCACCATGCTGTCTGGCTTCATCACAATAAAGTATTCCAGTTGCTCACTGACAATGGGGCTGAGGTCCACAACATTGCTGTAGCCCTTTCCTTTCATGGCAATAGGCTTATGTGATGGTCCAGAGACCGAAGGCATCAGCAGAACAGAAGTGATCATGGTCCCTTGGTCTAGCCATACAAGGCAAATGATATCATTGGAGTAGAGGACCAGAAACTGCGTCATGGCCTCTTTGATGCTTGACGCAACTTCAGTCGAAGGCAGGACCTCTCCGGATGACGAGAAGAGTGATGTAACATGCAAAGTGAAAGAGCTGAAGGACTTGGACACACCAATGGTATAAATCATAGAAGGAGTAGTGACAAGCTTGGAGTATATGGTCAATGATCTTTGTAAAATGCAGCTCATCAGTTGCCTGCAAAAAAAAAACAAACACATTGTTTCAGGTGAACACATATATCTGGTCAGGTTAGGACCACTCCCAAAGTGTTTCCACTGTATTCATGTCAATCTTGTGAATTATATGGCTGTTAGTGAGGATGTAGAGGTGGGGAAGGCCCGAGCTGTGCTGTCACTCGAATGCAACAAATTTGCCAGCCAAGGCAGCAGTGGTCAGAAACATGCTGCTGTTATTGAACTTGCTAACTTCTCTCCAGGAAATCACAGTCTGTTTGGCTGAGTGTGACACATGAGTGGGGCAGACCATCCTGCCAGTCACAGGACTGTCTTGTTCGGCCCTCAGCTCAGGTCCTTGCACTGCTGCACTTGGCTCTGTTGTTTGGCGATGCCTGATCAGGGACTCCGGTTTACTGCTCCTTTGCTTCCCTCACTTGCTGCCCCTCTGCCCCTTGTCGCCACCCTGCCTGCCCCACCCTGACCCCCTGTCAGTTTGACTCAGCTCCCTTTTGAACATCGAACATGCCTGAGGGGTCTGACAAGGAAGGATGAATCCGAGAGAGGTTCTCCTGCTCAGCTGCCCTGTCCTGCCCTGTTCTGCTGAGAGGACCCCTTCCTGTCATCCATGCCTTTTCTGTCCATCCTTGATTGTCGAGAGTTGCTAACATACTAAAACTTTGTTGCTTTTTTTCCCCAGGTCCCTGCTAGTCAATGGTGCATGCGAGTTGATCACATCTGCAGTCCACTTTGCCACCCCTGGTGTCTTCAAGCTCAGCAACTGCAGCTGGACTTCACATGTGCCCACTGCTGCTCATGACGGTTCCTGTGACATGAAACTTGATGCATTCTGGCTCATTGTCATTGCACAACTTAGGAGCACCGCTTCGCTAGCTGATTATGTATTGTTGAATATGAATATAAGAGATATTCCTGATCTTAAAGAATATTTCGAACGAGAAGGTGCATGAGAGTTCAGTCTCGCATAAAAGGATATACCCTACCCTGGGTAGCTCAACAGATTTATCAGCAGGATGAGTCTAAGGCATACTCGATTCTTAAAACATGGATGAATCAATTATGACAGAAGGACATCTCACTAGAAAGGCTTCATGAGATCAATCAAATGAATGATCACGATGCTCTCCATACATTGTTCGACCTCAGACAAAAACCACAATTTGTCAGAGGCGGCAACGGAAATCAGATGGACATGCCTTTGATGATCATGACCCTAGACACTGGACGAACATACAGCATAAAGGCCTTACTTGATATGGGATGCACCAGATCTTGCATAGATTGGAAGTTTGTTAAGGAAAAGGAAATCAATACAAAGAGATATCCGATTCCTATTCCAGTCCATAATGCAGACGGAACCTGTAACATGGCGGGAGACATATGCGAATATGTTGAACTAAGGGTCTGGGTCCAAGACCATGTCAAGCGAATGGTCTTCTCAGTTACTGAACTCGGAAAGGGCCAGATCTTCATCAGTTATGAGTGGGTTAAGCATCACAATCCTCGGATTGATTGGAAGACAGAAAAGATCACATTCGATCGATGCTCTGAAGAGTGTCAGTGGATTGTCCAAATAGGAAACCCCAAAGATGATGACACCTCTATCGAGACAAATGAGGTAGACTTCAAGAATGGAGAAAAGCTCTTGATGATTAATGTGAACCAAGAGTTTCATCTGAGGGCTTTCCAAATGACGGCTTCTAAACTGGCGGAAGCAACGGCAAAGGCAATGAAGGCAAAAACCTTCGAGGAATCATACCAGAAGAATACCACTGTTTCAAAGACTCAGTGTTCGGAAAGGAGTCATTCAATGAACTACCACCATGACGACCTTGGGACCATGTGATCGAACTCATCCCAGGAGCTAAATTCCAGGATTGCAAGGTCTATCCCCTGACGCTAGATGAACAAAAACAGTTGGATGCCTTTTTAGATGAAAATCTAAACACTGGATGAATTAGACCGTTGAAGTCGCCAATGGCCTCGCCTTTCTTCTTCATGAAAAAGAAGGATGGATCCCTATGACCTGTATAAGATTATCAGAAGTTAAATGACATGACAATAAAGAACAAATACCCACTCCCCCTAATCCAAGAGTTGATCAACAAACTCAAGGGAGCAAAGTTCTTTATGAAGCTTGATATCCGATGGAGATACAATGTTACAGACATCGCCCAAAGGACCATTCATTTTCTTGTCTTATCTTTCCCACATCCCTTATCTCCCCCGTCATGCTGCGCCACATGCAGCCATCGAGTCATCCCACTTCCCTAGTCATCCTGAGTCATCTCCTTCCAGTCTTACTCATCCACAGTCCACAGCATTGTGCAGCCCATGGTCTGTGCTCGAGCACTGTAATGTATATAAGGACTCCCAGATGTACCAGTAGTGCTAGGCTTAATATTCCTTTTGCCATCATCTCAAGACCACTCTCGCACTTAGTCTGCCTGAGTCCTTCTGAGATTCGTCTAGCCTAACAAGATATTAAGCCTCGTTGAGACTTGCTCAGACTCACACACACACCACGTCATGCTTTATCAAAGACTTGATCAACATTCGACAACAAGCGGTCACCGATCCAGCGAGCACTAGCATGAGCGACGAGAGCACTTGGCTCAGAGAAGTAGACCAGGCATTGCAGTCCATGCCATTCACAGAGACAGTCCATGCCACCTGCAGAGACACTAGCAATCCAAACAAATGAAAGAGAGAGTGCACGCCTACACCAAGTAGCGACGACGAAGAGCAGGCATTTCTGAGAGAGTTTGCCTTCACCACCACAGACGAGCCTGCTGAGATCCTCAGCGAAGGAGCAGCACAACTCATTGCAGAACTCTTCCTAGAAGGAGAATATGGGATAAGCCCAGAAGAGCTGTGGTTAGACCAGAATCTTCTTGCCGAAGAAGAGGACAAACCCATCCACAAGAAAATGAGAGAAGAATGAACACAAGCCTGAGACTTTAGGTGACAACAGATTGAGAACTATAATCGCCGAACACAGGAGGAAGACATACTGATACAGAGAGGGCACGACGCACAGAGCGTACGACAGAACCAACGAGAACAATACCAGAGTCAAGGACACACAGGAACGAAACCGTCGAACCCCTTCAGAGGACCAATCCGCTGAAGCACTGCATAAGGAAAGAATCGCACCACTGTGGCGAAAGTAAGCAACAATGACTGGGACAAATACTATCGGTGGAGGGAGCGAAAAGGATTACCAAAGACAAACAGACCGACCGCCACAGAGTGGGCTGATTTTGAACAAGCTTGTAGAATCACAGGAGTCGACCTAGACTACTGGAAAGAACAGAGAGAGGAGCAAAGACAGAAACAGCTCCAAGAACAGCAAGCCCAAATACAAGCACAGCAGACCCAAGAACAACAGATCCAGGAACAGGAAAACCAAGACCAAGAGAACAATGAAGAAACCCCCCAAAGGATGATGACAGAATACAAGAGAATCATTGCCAACCCAAAATCCTTTACAGGAGATCGAACATCCTTTGATATTTGGTGGAGGAAGATGAAACATTACATAACTGCACATGGAGACCTCACAGATACACAGAAGATTGGAGCGGTCCTGTCTAGAATGACTGACAGACCCGGAGCCCACTGGGCGTCAAAGAAGATCGACACCACTACCAACCAAAGCACATGGGCTGACTTCATAACCAAGATAGAGACATGATTCAGCAACGTCATGTCGCCATCGCAAGCAGGAAGCAAACTATTCAATATCAGACAGGGAAACCAACCCATCGACGAATTTCTGGATGAATTCATAGACCTCGCAAGGAAAGCAGGAATGACAGGAACAGCCCCTCATTTCCTACTCGAGAAGAGCTTAAACCGAAGGACGGCAGAAGCCGTACACTCGATCTCCACACTTCCAACAGATGGAGATGAATATATCAAGACAGTTCGAGCGATTGGATGAAACATCGATGAACACAGAAATGTGATGAGAGGAGAATTCACAAGCAATCAGTGCAAGACTGGAAATCCAAGCCGAGGAGCAGGACAGGCCATGGAAGTTGACAAAGTACGAAGCAACAACTGCTTCAACTGCAATAAACCAGAACACCTCTCACAAAACTGCCCGGAACCATGAAAAGGAACAGCAAATGTCACATGTTTCAATTGTGGCTTAAAGGGACACTATGCACGGAACTGCAAGAAGAAGAAGAAAGGAAAATCCCGGGTCAGAGAAGTGAAAGAAGAAGAAGGAGAGGACGAAGAAGACAAGGATGAAGAAGCTCTGACAAAGAGGGTTTTGCCGAAGGGTCCAACTAGGAGGTGCTAAATCGCGACCCATACAACTGAAACAGACTCGCTTCAATATCGGATGTAGATCATCCCATACTCTGAAATACACCATTCCCGCCAAGCGATCTGAAGCACCAAGGAAAACCATCCAAGGGGACAAACCACCAAAGAGGAAAGAACTCGCAGTACCAGCAAGGATATGAACACGAAAAGGAATCACAACGATAACATCGGAAGTCGATAGTGGAGCAGATAGGACCTGCATCAACACCGCGATAGTAGCAAAACAGGACTGAAGACACGATGAATTAAGAAGATTCCTATCATAAATGCAGACGGATCACCCAACCGCCAGAAAACAGCAGACCAAGTAGTGGAGGTCCACATTGACATTAAAGGATACAAGGAGCACATGGAAGCCATCGTACTCGACATCGGAAAAACTGACATGCTACTAGGACATGACTGGCTTGTCTACTACAACCCAACAATCAAATGGAGGACAGGAGAAGTTGTCTTCGACAGATGCCTTAAAACGTGCAAAATAAACCACCAGACGATTAAGATACAGAAGGTGGCTGAATCAGCGAAAACCACAGCCAGCGACAAGATAGGAATCCAGATACCCCATATCTGATCAGATTCAAACACCTCTTCAAGGAGAAGAACTTTGATCGCTTACCAGACCACAAAGAATGGGACCATGAAATAAACTTAACAAAGGATGCACCCAAAACGATACTGAGCAAGGTTTATCCGATAACACAGAAA
Organism: Macrocybe gigantea; assembly: GCA_011319805.1. Lineage (NCBI taxonomy): Eukaryota > Fungi > Basidiomycota > Agaricomycetes > Agaricales > Callistosporiaceae > Macrocybe > Macrocybe gigantea. The sequence continues at coordinate 36,637 of SJRY01000205.1, forward strand.
GAACTAGAGGAGCTAGATGCCTTCGTCGAAGAAGGATTATGAACAGGAAAAATACGCCCATCGAAATCGCCTTACGCAGCACCCTGCTTCTTTCGCAACAAGAAGGATGGAAGCAAATGACTCATCCAAGACTACCGGGAGATAAACAAATATATGGTCAAGGACAAGTTCCCACTACCACGCATCAGCGAGCTCCTTGATGTATTACAAGGAGCAAAGTACTTTAGCAAGATCGATATTATCTGGGGATACAATAACATGTGCATCCGGAAAGGGGATGAATGGAAGGCAGCCTTCCTAACAGCAAGAGGACTCTTTGAACCACAGTCATGTATTTTGGGCAGTGCAACGCACCAGGCACTTTTAGCTGAATAATGGCGAGCCTCTTCCAAGACCAAATATGAAGAAGAGTGTGCATAATCTATATGGACGACATCATAATCATCGGACGAACACGAGAGGAACTCCAAAAGAACACTATAGAAGTCATGGAAATACTGAACAAGAACGACCTGTTCATCAAAGGACCGAAATGCATCTGGGAATCATCAAAGGTCCCAGTACTAGGATACATTGTAGGAGAAGGGAAGGTAGAAATGGAACCAGAAAAGATCACAGCCGTACAATCCTGGCCAACCCCAAAGACGAAGAAAGAACTACAAAAGTTCTTGGGATTCATGAACTTTTACCGACGATTCATCAAGGGATATGCAAAGGTCGCTAAACCCCTGATGGAGTTGACTGGAAACAAAGCATTCCAGTGGACAGACAAGCAACAGGACACTTTCAAAGAGCTGATCCGACATATAACCTCGGCACCCATCCTAGCACTACCACAAACAGAAGGAAAATTCTGAGTTGAAACAGACGCCTCAGGATATGCCATTGGAGCAGTACTATCACAACAGCAGAAAGGACTATGGCATCTGATCGCATTCATTTCGAGATGCATGACTCCAGTGGAACAAAACTATGAAATCTATGACAAGGAACTTCTTGCAATAATGGTCGCACTAAAGACATGGAGACAATACCTCCTCGAAGCTCGAGAGAAGTTCGAAATATTGACGGATCACAAAAACCTATCATACTTCCGGAAGCCACAGTGACTCAATTCGAGACAGATTGGCTGGTACCTGAAATTACAGGAATATGACTATGAACTACGACACGTACCAGGAAAGGCGAATGGAAAAGCGGATGTTCTGTCATGGATGGCAGGATATGAAGAAAACCTAGCAGAGAAGGACGACATACAAATGATCAAAGAAGCAGCATTCATTCGACATCTGGAAGAGAATAATGAATGAGACTTCGAATTTATGATGTTTGAGGATGAACACCCATGGAAAGAAGAAGCAGAAAATAACGAAACAATACAAACAAGAGGAATCACAATGATCGAATCCTCAAGAATAGAACAAATTCGACAATGCACATGAAGGGAGATGATCATAACAACAGGACTAAAGGAAAAACCACACTGGTTTACAGAAGATGACCACATCATATACGTAGGAGGAAAAATCTATGTTCCTCCAGACAACAAACTGAAGGAAAACATCATGTTTGAATACCACGACACACCCATTGGAGGACACCCAGGGCAATACCGCATGCACGAGCTCATAAGCCGCACCTATTGGTGGCCATCAATGCTAACAGACATCAAGAAGTATGTCAATGGATGCGAAACATGTCAGCGAAACAAAATCATCCAACAAAAGAAACACGCACCCCTGCACCCGCACGAAGTCCCACAACAACCATGGGAAGATATCGGAGTAGATCTCATAGGACCGCTACCCAGCTCGAATGGCTTTAATGCCATCGCCGCAGTCACAGACCACCTGACCAAGATGATCCACCTAGTTCCCACAAAGACCAAACTCACAGCAGAAGGTCTCACACGACTATACTGAAACAATGTGTGGCAGCTTCATAGAATCCTACGAAAGATCATCAGTGATCGAGGACCCCAGTTCGCAGTACGATTCATGACAGCACTTCTAAAATTACTTGGAACAAAGCAAAATCTATCAACGGCCTATCACCCACAGACAGATGGACAGGCGGAGCGATCCCACCAAGAAACAGAAGCCTTCCTCAGAAGCTTCACAAACAACTTACAGGACGATTGGGCAGAATGGATAGCAATCGCAGAGTACCAATACAATGACAAAGCACACCAGGGAATGAAGGAGACACCATTCTACCTCAACTATGGAATGCACCCCTGGAAGGGAGAGCCACAGATGACAGAAGGGAATAACCCCACAGCAAAAGACTTCGTCAAAAGAATGAACCAAATACGAAAGGAAGCAAATGCTGCGCTGCAATATGCACAAACACGAGCCAAAGACAATTACGATGTGAGACAAAAACTGGCCCGTGAATACAAGAAAGGGGATAGAGTATGGCTAGAAGCCACCAATATCACAGTCAATCGACCATCAAAGAAGTTATCGGCACTCCGATATGGACCGTTCAAGGTGGTTGAAAAGAAAGGAGCCTCGGCATATCACCTGGAACTCCCAGCATCATGGCAGCTGATACACCCCGTGTTCAATGAAACACTGCTCATGCCTTACAAAGGACCCCGTTTCAAGATACAAGAGCAACCATCACCACCACCCCCTGAAATCATAAATGATGAAGAAGAGTATGAGATAGAAGAGATCCTAAAAAGGAAGAAACAAGGAAGGGGGCTATTCCTGGTCAAATGGAAAGGATACGGACATGAAGAGAACACATGGATCAAAGAGAAGGAACTGGGGAATGCACAGCAAGCTCTAGACCACTTCCTAAAGAAGACTGCGAACCAGGATAAAAGGATCATGACAAGAGGGAAGAAGACCAAAAATCGCACTTCATGACCACCAATGCCCCCATCAGCATTGACAGCAGCGAGGGCAGCTGCGCACCTACCCCCAATCACCCAAGCGACCTCGAGAATCTGGCAAGGATTCTCAATGCTAGCGACTACATGGACCCCCTCGCCATCACACTTGGCGCATATATGTGCTATGTTATGACCGTCCACACGCACCTCTGGACCAGGTGAACCCCTGATGGACCGGCCCCACTGCAGCTGAACGTATCGTGCTTCGTGAGGCAATGGAAATGCTTCGCACAGAAAACCGGCGACTTAAACTCCTCGCCACCACACTCCATCACATCCGCGCCTATAATGAAGAGCTCATTCATACATGGGCCCCACATGCTGTGACCGCCTGGGAGACCAATACTGGGTGGGGACAGCTGGACTAAGGTTTTTCACGAGGACGCAAATCTACAGAGAGGGTGATGTTACAGACATCACCCAAAGGACCATTCATTTTCTTGTCTTATCTTTCCCACATCCCTTATCTCCCCCGTCATGCTGCACCACATGCAACCATCGAGTCATCCCACTTCCCTAGTCATCCTGAGTCATCTCCTTCCAGTCTTACTCATCCACAGTCCACAGCATTGTGCAGCCCATGGTCCGTGCTCGAGCACTGTAATGTATATAAGGACTCCCAGATGTACCAGTAGTGCTAGGCTTAATATTCCTTTTGCCATCATCTCAAGACCACTCTCGCACTTAGTCTGCCTGAGTCCTTCTGAGATTCATCTAGCCTAACACTAGCCACATGTATCCTTCTCACATTTGTATGGCTCCTCCATGCATCTGCCACAATGGCGCGGAGACTCGAACACCATGAGGACATCAAAATCTGCTGATTACCCTTTTGGAGGTGGACTTATCTTTGGTCATTCATAGATACCTCATCTCTGAATGAGTTGCGCACATTCCATAGTCCACATACCTGATCTCTGATGCATGGTTTCCCTAGTCTAATGCAGCGATCCCTGTTAATTTTAAAATCAACACTAAGTAGTGGTACAAATGCACATGGAACAGGCAGAGGATGATTCAGGTCACTGTGCAATGGTATTTTTGCATGTCATAGCATACATACTGTATTGTCAATGATGAAACAAAATGAATGATATCGTGGATGGGGTCTAAAGTTCATCCTTCAAAATGGTGTCAACTGTGTCTTCGAAGAGCAGGGAAAAAGGAGGCTTACATCCACCAAGTGTTCGTAAATGAAGGCAAAGCACTGCATCAGAAAACGACAATCCTGCGATTCAATCTGCTTGCTCATAACTGCTGTCCTGATTTCCGGCTCAGTAGCTGTGTGTGCACTGTGATTTCCTTCCCGGCGGATCTTGTTGAAAGAGCAAAGAAATTCAACAGTGTCTCGCGGGAGACTGTGCTTGCTGTTTGACTGTGCAAGCACCAGCACAATCATGTCTGTCAGCTGCTGCATGTTGCGCTTGCTGCACAAGTCATCCCACGAGTTGATGTTCATGATCTTGAGGACTTTCTCGTGAGAGAGGTCCAGCAGGACACGAAGATGGAGAGGTATCAACTTGACAGTAAGCTAAGGAGCAACGAGGACCATTAATAGGATGTCAGCGAATTTGGATGAGCTCGCACCTCAGTAATAGTGTTGATGCCCTGCTGGCATTGTTCCCTTTCCTCCCTGAGTGCTCTCTTCTGCTCCTCGATTTCCTTCGCCTATTCCTCGAGCTGTGCTCCTTGTAGTTCTGCCTCCTTTTCCAGCTGTGCTACCTCCACTTTTTGTTCAGATCTTTCCTTTGCCAGAGTGTCCTTCTGTAATGCCAGAGTGTCCTTCTGTGATGCCAGAGTGTCCTTCTGCAATGCCAGAGCATCCTTCTGTGATGCCAGCAATTCCTTCTGTGATGCCAATTCAGCTTGTTGTTGTTCTACTATCATTTGCAAGCCCTCAATAGCTCTCAAAATGCCATGAAGATCTTTTGCTGAAATGCACTCCTCCCCTGTTTCTACTCATGACCGCATTAAACAAAGCTCCTATGACAACTAGCCTATGACGCACCTTTCATGGCGCTGGGGCTGTCACCAGCATTCTGTGCATCAGCGAGTGCTTTGGAGAGCTGCAAATTCTCATTTTTGAGTGCCTGATGCTCCTCTTTCAATTTATTGAAATGATCCTTCACTGTGGCAGCATGTGGACCTGGTTGAATGAGGGTGATGAGACCAACATCAGTGAGGACAGAGATCTTGTCCTCTGGCTTAGCCGCTGGCATGATGATTGAAGATCAGAGAAAATGAGCAAAGCAGGGTCGCTCACCTGTCGGAAAGCACTGAACTGCCATCTCCTCCCAATTCAGTGGCGGTGTAAATGAGAACTCATCATTGACCTTGCTGATGATGTCCTTTGTCAACTTTCTCATGACCTGATTGACTGTAGCTATGCCGGCTTTTGTAGAGCCTCCAATGGTCATACAGGGGTCAACCCATATGCCTGTTACTCTCACCTTCTCCTGGCCTCGAGATTCACTCATGCTGGTAAGTTGAGCAGTGAGAATGTCTGTCCGAATAGCGTTGATGGACGATTCTTGATTATCAGACATGTTTTTTTTGTCTCCCATGAGCATCTGATAGTAACCTCCATGATTTTCAGAGCTTGGCAGTATGTGCTATTCGTTCCTCTACACTCCTCAAGTTCAAGAATGTCATGCTGCTTGATGATGGTGGTAATAGCAGTAGTGCAGCCAGAAAGCCTCCGGACCATGCTGACATTGTTGTCAATGCAAACATCAGTGCATTTAGCAGTGTAAACACATGAGGCATGGAGAAGGAGCCAGACATGGCGAGTGGCAATGGTATTGGCAGTGGTAGCGATGAGGAGCAGGATGAGCGGGAAGGCCAAGATGAAGGTGAGGAGCGGAACACAGACGAAGAAGAAGACGAGGAAGAGCAAGATGAAGAGGAGCAGGAAGAGGAAGGTGAGAATGAAGGAGAGGATGTGGAGGAGCAAGGCAGCAAGTCTGGTTCACCCCCGTGCAAGCTGATCGTTGTTGATGAAGTCATGAAGGATGCTGCAGTCGTCATCCTGTCTGTGCCCATGAAAGATGCACCATTCTCGGTGGGCCGCATCACAGATGTGGCCACCACTATGACCACTATGATCTCTGACAGCACCAAGCCAAAAAACTCCAAAACTGAATCCAAATCTTCTCCACCGGATATGACCTCCCAAATTCAAGTTGCCCACTCGAATCTCGTCCTCAGCAACAATGGCATTCACACAAAGTGAGCTTGACATTGAGTAATAAACCATCGTCGTTCCTCATCATCATCAATAGTGCAGAAATGGCTGTCAACAAACCCCTCCAGCACACACCATAGCTCTATCTGCTTGTGCCCACCCGATTCACCATCACCACAGATGCCGAACATCCATCTTATGCTCTATGACCATATGTCATCTCAGTTGCTCACCACCCTAGAGCGCTTGCTCTTGCATCCACTCATGAACCTGTGCCCGTCATCTGCCGGAAGAGCATCAACACCATCTGTGATGTTGCGAACCATGGCATGGTATGCAGAAAACCTTGGCATGCCCTCCAGGCTCAGGTCTTCAGCATGTCCCAGGCTCAGGGAGGCGGCAGCAGCACTGGTGCAGGCCAATGCGAGAGCACCTATTGCATTTTTGCTGGATGTCCCAACCTTGTCAAGGACCTCCAGACTGACATCGTCATCAACGTCTTCCAGTGCAGTCTACAGGATGGATGCAGCATCGATGTAGGCCTGTGTTTTTCCTGTTCTCTGTTCCAGATTCTCACACACGCTATCACAGGTCTGCCATGTGGCATTGCTGGCCTCTGTGGCCTACCTCACAGCTGCCGATCCCACACAAATATCCCAGGCTCACTCTCTTCTGTATCCCATGCTAGACATGCTCCCTCAACTTGCCCAAAACTTGTCTCAGCCTGCCAACATGTCCTCCTGCTCCTCATTCTCAAATTACCACCACCTCTCGACTTTTCTCTCAGAGCTTCTTCCTCTTTGCTCTGCTCATCTGACCTTGTTTGAACCTCACCTTCTTGCCCTTCTCAGTTTTCTCCCCTCCCTTGTTCTTGCACCCATTGACTGTGGACCCACCCCCACCATCAGCAGACCCTTCCTGACCTCGAACAGGAGCAATGGTGCTCAACCGGGCTCGTTCGTGTTCCCCTCTCCATCGCCCACCAACATGGCCTCCACATCCCCACAAGCTTTGTCTTTTCAGACTCACGATAGCAAAGAAGAAGACCTGCAGCAGACTCTCCATCTCAACACCATGGAGTTTATGATCACCCTCTCTGAGGCCAGGCCAAATATGGTCCAGAAGATTCCCAGTTGGGTAGAAATCATCATCCATTCCTGCCTCGAGGTGATGGGTGAGATTGACAAGGAAGAGTCCAGTGGCTTGGAGGGCTGGCTGAAAGAAGATGTATGTCCAGCCCTCATTTATCACAGATGTGAGCTCATGCCTTGTTCTAGCCCTCTGCGAATTCCACCTCATCCAATACAGAATTGCCGCCAGCACTCTATGAGCAATCTCTTGATCGACTGGCATGCACAATGGGCAGTCGAGCCATCCTGCCCCCAGCTTTTCAGTATATACCTTCCATGCTTGCAAGCTATTGTGAAGATCGCTCTTCTCTCCACTTTTTTTTTTTGCTTTTTCACTCAAGGCTCGTCTTTCCCCTGCCCGTCTGGATCTTGGCATGATCCCAAGTGACTGGTCCCTCTGTGCCTGCCACTGGAATATAAGCCCTTTCAAGATCCTCTCCGGCTTCCCCGCTGCTCCCCACACATGCATGCACGCTCTCTCCCATGCTACCCCCACTCCCCCCTTTCTTCTTATCTTGCACTGCATCTCACGGGTGCATCTTCTTGCATCACTGACTAAGAACATACACTCAGTTCTGGACTATTAGAGCATTCGACCATTGCATGCTGTGGGCTGGGCAGGAGCGAAATGTTCAAAGGCATCTTGCCCTTCAGATGTTGATGCAGCACTGCCAGCAGAGTCCCGCACAGCACCAAGATGGTGACGGCCTGCAGCTGTGACAGTGTTTCCAACAGCGACATGATGGAAAATTCCCAATGCCTGCCAAGGGACAGCTGGATATTCAGCAACACCATCCTCACAAAATTGTACATCTACGATCTCCCCTAATCTAATGACACTTGCGAGAACTGATGACTTTTGCTTAATCTCTCCCCACCACCACCATCCAAATGTTGTCATGCATGCACAGTGCATATCACAAATTTGAAGAGTGGACAAAGGAGTATGGCCCAATGTTCTCGCTCTGTCAGGGGTTCCAAACCATCATCATCATCGGCCATCTCCAGGCCGCTATCAACATCATGGAGCGTGAGGGTGCATACACCGTCGACAGACCAAAGAGCATCGCTGCGGGCAAGATGCTCTCGGGTGGCATGCACGTCCTCCTCACCCCCTGGTGACCGATTCAAGCACATGCGCAGGTGAGCTGCCCATGTTTTGTTGCCTGTTTTGCATAACATGACATTTCTGGATGTGGTGACAAGGGCACTGCATGCACATCTGCAGCCTAAAATCATCATGACTTACACCCCTACCATGAACCTTTTCACGAGACAGCACATTTATGACATTCTCGATTGGCCAGAGGGATACCAGGAGCATGCCAAACGGTAGGAAGGACGTCACTCTGCTGTCATCTCAGCTCACGTGAGCATTTTTTTTTTTCCTTCTGAAAGATACACTGCAAGAGTCGTCCTGGCCCTTGCATATGGAAAGATTTCCAAAGATTATGATGACCCAGAGATCAAAGCCATCAATCACTGCCTCACTTGTCTCGGAAACAACCTCCGTCCTGGGCTGTGGAAAGTCGATGCCTGGCCCATCCTCCGGTGTGCATCCATCACACCCGAGCCTCACCACTAACAACTCATCATGCATCCGTTCTTCATGTTCTTTTTTTTTTATATCAGCCACACCCCTGGATACCTCATAGAGCTGCAAGATGGACACTGTGAAGAGCTCGACCTGTTCAAGATGCAGCTCATGGAGCTCAAGGGCAAGCCCGAGTGCGGTGATGCAATGCCAGACTGTTTCAGCAAGTACCTGCTAGACAGACAGTGCGAGCTCAGCCTGTCCGACAACGAGATGGCATACCTTGCCAGGTCCATGTTCGGCACCAGATCTGACACCACCGCATTGGCAATCAGCCTCACCATCCTCGCCGCAGCATGCCCCCCTGAGGTGCAGGCAAAGGTGCAGCGAGAGCTCAATGCCATTGTTGGAAGGACTTGTGTGCCGACATTGTCGGACCAGGAAAACTTGCCGCAGCTTCAGGCATTTGTCCTCGAGAGCTTCAGGTGGTGTCCTATCAGTGCCAGTGGGTTCGCGCACAAGGCGAGCAAGGATATTGTTTGGGTGTGCATGATCTTTTTTTTTTTCGTGATTCGGTTCAGTTCGAACGTTCTTTTCTTTTGGTAGAAAAATTATGTTATTCCTAAAGGGACGGCTGTCATTGGAAATATGTGGGCTGTGGGTCGTGACCCACAGTTCTTCCCGGACTCGGAATGCTTCGATCTGCAGAGGTGGCTCACCAAGGAGGGAAAGATCAAGGAAGACCTAAAGGCTTAGGGCCTGTTCGGGTACCTTGCCTTGGAGCAAGACCTAGGTTTGATGCACGGCTTGGTGGGACCTGGAGCAAACTCTCACGGTCTAGTGTACACTTGTCATGATCTGTCACAATGAGATTTTGAGCCATTGCACAAGCACTGCACCTTCATTCAATGTATGGCATGATTAAGGATGCTCAAGATCAAGAAGAAAGTGGTTGCTTGCACAGCTATCTGTGCAGCATTGACTACAATATGCGGGAATCAACAGAAGCAACCCACACTGAAACATACCTCCTCACTTTCGGATGCGAAATGGTTGAAGGAACTGCTGGCAGGGCATCCGGGGCATTTTCAGGAGCAGCTGGGAGTCTCACGCTATGTATTTCGGAAGCTGTCTATATTACTGTAATGGTCCACACATTTTGTTGCTGTCTTCATTCCATTCTGAGGGCCGGGACTTTCTCGTAACAATGCATCCATGACAAGAACCTATACAGACTTCTTCCAGCCACTACCTGACTGGTTCCTGAGATCCTTTCACTCATGTAGGACATGGAGCATGATTGTGTTGTCTCCGGTGGTCCAGGTCATCCGACGCAAGTCAGATGTGGTTGAGTCGGCAGCATCCTTGTTTCTGCGAGCCATTATGTGATGATAGGAGGGGTATTAAAAAAAGAAGAGTGGTATGATATACGTAGATAACGAGTGTGGAAGCTGCAACTCAAGCAGCAGTCAGGGTATTGCAGGGGTATCGCGAGGTGGAGAAAATGGGCTATCATGCACAAGCGTAGGCCAAAAAGTGCTGCTGAACACTCTGTTTGGTCTTGCTTATGGGACAAGACCGATGCTGGCCTTGAACAGAGCCTATGCCTCGGTTTTGGCAGGTCTTGATCAAGGCAAGGTACCTGAACAGGCCCTTACTCATTCAGTTTTGGTCACAGGTGCGCTAAAATCACTCTCCCTGCTATTCATTGGACTGGCTAAACTGACTGACTGTCTCTTACCTCCAACACGCCACACGCAGAGTGTGCCCGGGGCAGCACATGGTGAGTGCATCCATGTTCCTCAACACGGCGCTCATTCAGTGGGCATTCACCATCAAGCCTGATCCGTGTGCACCACTGATCAATGACCTCACATTCACAGAGTCGGCCAATGTGCATCCCATGCTATTTTCTGTCGTGTTTGAGCTAAGGGTGGCCAAGACATAAGAGGGCATGCATGAGCTTTTGGAGGATTATGGTGCATGAGGGTTGGGATGTTATTTTTTGTTTACGTGAGAGGGAAGATGTATAGTGTAGTGTAGTGTAGACTCGGGTGGAAATTTGTACTACATAATGTATCAGCTTTGTCATCTTTTTTCATCACCTGAGGATGGCCCTTGTTGGCACCCTCAAGGCAGGAAGTGTGCAACTTGGTAAGTGGCTAGTAATGGCATGGTGTGTCTGAGCCATTGTCCTGAGGGAAAACAGCAGGATCAGCAGCTGCTTCTGTCATGGGTGTTCAGAGAGTGAGGACATGATCGAAGACCGGCTGCCTGCTCTCGTTCACTGCAGGCTTTGTCAACGTGTGGCATGGCACATGTCCGTCCCAGACCCTGATCATCAATGTGAAGCATTCGTGGTTCCTAGAGCACCATTTAGGATGCCATTGAGGCATAGTGTGTTGTTGCATCTTTTGTTTTTTTTTTTTTGTCATAAAGGGCTATTCCTCGCCTCTCCGTTGCAGTACTTACTGGTAGCGATCGGCTTGCCATGCTTCAAATGTTGAAGAGAAGGGGTAACCAACCTGACGCTCAGTGAGAGTCTGAGGGTCTGAGGGTCTGACGTTCGCCATTGTCCCTTTGATGGGACACAGGAAAGAAATGCTGATGAGGGTTTACTTTAAGATGCATTGTAGCACAGGCATGCATTCCACCTGCCTCTCTTTGTTCAGCTGTGACCTTTGCAGTTTATGCCCATTTCTGGAATGTTGGAGTGCAAGTGGATACATATAAAAAGAGAGCAGCAACAACTGCCTTGGTCCTTAGAGTCGTTCTCTACTCACGAGCAAACACACATATTTCTATATGAAATGGCTTCCATCAGTCGTGTCTCTCTTCTGTGCTATTTCTCGTTACTCACCATCGTGTTAACAGATCGATGCTGTTAAGCTGCCCAAGTGGCATATTGGCCAGTGGCGCGTGGCAGCAGACAAAGTCCTCACTGATGCTGTTGATGCTGTTAAGCCTTCCAAGAGGCACATTGGCCCATGGCATGTCACTGCTGATGAGCTCATCGAGGCAGACAGTGTCAAGCCTCTGAAATGGCACATTGGGCCATGGAGGGTCACTGTGGACGAGATCATAGCTAACACTGACACCATCAAGCCTCCCAAGTGGTGCATTGGCCTATGGAGGGTTGCTGCCGATGAGCTCCTGTACGTCTGAACTGAGTATGGTCGAAGGCCGTGCCTCTAATATGTTTCAAGTGCTGATACAAAAGCATCAAGTACATGTTGAGCAGATGAATGTCGCAAGTGAGGTTGCATCCGCTGTCATGGTGCCATCATAAATGAGGGCAATGAACAATGTTGCTATAACTTCCGCATAAGTTATTGATTACAGAGTGCTCTGAACTGGAAGATGAAAGAAAATATTAATGTGAATATGTCTTGTGAGGCTTTGAGGATTGAAACTGGCCATCGGAAAATTCTTCACCAGAGTTATGTCATGCAAATCATGCAGCATGACAACAACAACAACAACAACAACCACCATCTCATTCACCAGTCAGCTCTAATCGCCATCTATTTTTCTCTTTTCATCCTAATTCTTATCTTATGCCCCTCTGTAATTCTCGCTGACATCTCATTTCACCATTTCTCCTATCCATGCCAGATTTCTATTGAAAAACAAGCTGGCCTTCAATCTGAGACACCATGACTCAGGCACAGGTAGCATCCCTCCTCCAGTCTCCCTACCAGCTGCCCACCCCGTTTGGATGCACGGTGGACCTGTTTGACCAAAACAAGCTCATGCAGCACATGTTATGGATGTCGCTCGCAGGACCATTCATTTTCTTATCTTATCTCCCTTCCCTTATCTCCTCCTCCCCATCACACTGTGCAGTGCGTAGTCATTGAGTCATTTTCACTTTCCTAGTTATCCTGAGTCATCTCATCCTAGTCTTACTCATCTACAGTCTACAGCATTGCACAGTCCATGGTCCATGCTCAAATACTGTAATGTATATAAGGACTCCCAGATGTACCAGTAGTACTAGGCTTAATATTCCATTTGCCATCGTCTTAAACCACTCTCGCACTTAGTCTGCCTGAGTCCTTTAAGATTTGTCTAGCCTAACAAGATATTAAGCCTTGTCAAGACTCGCTCAGACTCACACACACCACGTCATGCTTTATCAAAGACCTGATCAACATTCGATGACAAGCGGTCGCCGACCCAGTGAGCACTAGCACGAGTGACGAGAACACTTGGCTCAGAGAAGTAGATCACACATTGCAGTCCATGCCATTTACAGAGACAGTCCAAACCAACCGCAGAGACACTAGCAATTCAAACAAACAAAAGAGGGAGCATATGCCTACACCAAGTAGCGACGAAGAAGAACAGGCATTTCTGAGAGAGTTTGCCTTCACCACCACAGATGAGCCCACTGAAATCTTCAGTGATGGAGTAGCACAGCTCATTATAGAACTCTTACTAGAAGGAGAATATGGGATAAGCCTAGAAGAGCTGTGGTCAGACCAGAATCTTCCTGCTGAAGAAGAGGATGAACCGATCTGCAAGAAAACAAGAGAGGAACAAACACAAGCCCAAAACTTCAGACAACAGCAGATTGAAAACTACAATCGCCTAGTACAAGAAGAAAACATACTAATACAGAGAGGACATGATGCACAGAGCATACGACAGAACCAACAAGAGCAACACCAAAGTCAGGGGGGACACATAGGAATAAAACTGCTGACATCAGCAAAATGTCCTGTAAAATACATTACAATACATTGCAATACATTGTCACCATTGTCCACATTGTATCCAATTTTATTAGGCTAGTATACATTGCCTCACAAGGCAACAATTACTAGGCAATTTTGTATTAACATTGTATAGTAAACTTAAGATAGTAGATCTTGCAAGGATACTAGCAAAATTGTAAGACCATACAAGATTATCCCTACCATACAATGTTATCCAATTTTAGCTTGACCATACAAGATTATCCCTACCATACAATGTTATCCATTTTTAGCTCAACCATACAATGTTATCCATTTTTAGCTCTACTATACAATGTATCCAATTTTATTTCTACCATACAAGATTGTTACAACTCTACATTGCAATACATTTTAATGGAAGAAAGCCTGGATTATGGACTTTTTTTTTATGCTGGCATTAGGTTTCTTACAATCCCACATTGATCAGTACAAATGTATCATTGTCAATATTATATATATGCAATAAAAAAGGAAAGACAGCAAAGGAGCACATCAAGCATGGAGGAAGGAAGGGAGAGAATACATACAAAGCCACCATCAATTCTTCTTTCACAATGTCACTATGCCTCTCTTTGCATGTCCTCAGCATCAGCCTCGCACCATGGGCAATTCACCAGTGGTCATGTCGGGCATTGGGGATGCAGGGCACCCTTGCGTATCAGTCGCTCCGCCACATCTGCATGCCCTTTTTGATATGCTGCATCTGCGAGTACTTGCAGCCAACCTTTTGGTGCCACGAACACTTGGTGCCAGAGGTGGCACATCGACAGGTTCTTGTTCCTGAGCGGAGAGGTCACTCATAGGACTTGGGGGCATGTCAGACATGTCGCCTTTCAGTGGCTCAGGTGCCTGCAGCATGTCATCATTGAATTGGAGTCACAGGTCATCATCCAATGGAGAATTGAGCCAGGGATCAGAGTTGGGATCAAGGTTGGGTGCATGGCGGGGAGTGACATTGCCTGTTGCTTCTGTGTAGATAGATTTCAGTCTAGTAAGGAATGATTATTGACACGAACCATTATTAGCTTCAGGGCTCTGCAGAGGCCCTTCTTGCTGAGGTTCGGGTCCTGTCCCCCTCACGGTATCTCCAGGAAGCAAGTCATCCTGCACATTGTTGCCCTGGGGTGGAGGGATGTCAGGGCCATGATGATGACCCCATTGAATACTCCGGGATTGGGATGGGAGAGGGTCGGCACATCAGTTTTTGAGTTCTGGGCCTCATCTGTCACAGGGGGGAGAGAGTACTTGACGCATTCACTGTACAAGGTCGCGATTGTCGCAAGTCGGCCGCATTCTTGTCTCCAGAGGGATCCTGGAATCATCAATTGGGTGGCAGATATTTTCTGTGGGACCTTGCCATCTGTGCCTTTCCCTGAGCGGTGTGCATTCAACAAAAGGGACTCAATGTACCGGGTCCATGCGATTTTGTTAGTGGCGGCTTATCTGAATCACCAGGCTCCTTGGCAAAGGAAGATGTCAGTCGTAGTTGTCATAGCATTGGGAGAGACGCCTGTGATAGTCTTCATCTTTGTCTTCATATTTATTGTATGGACCGTGGTTGCCATAGCCTCAATTGCTATGGTCTTCATTGTCGGTGTCATCTTCATCTTCATCTTCATCTTCGTCTTTGTTGTGTGGCAGCAGTGGGCTGGAGGTACACCAGGACCGATGGGAGCTGCTCACCGTGCTTGATGACAGCAGTCTGTGTGATCGTTTGTGTGCCGCAGCTTGATTTCCAGCTGTAGAGTATCATTGTCTTGGACTTCGTGAGATCTGGGTCTTGGACTCACCACCAATTGGGCCACACATCGAGTTTACAAGCTCTTCTTGTTTCTGGAAAGCTAAAAGAAGAGCCAAGGGGCACACCTGCACCTGCTTGCCATTGAGCGCGAGTTGCTCCGCAGAGAATACCTGCCTATCGGGTCATGTCACTCTGTAATAACAAGTCTTATCCAACAATGTGATATCATACCTGTTCCACCAGTCCAAGGTGTCTATACACCATTTCCATTGCCTGTTATTGAACAGGCTGAGCACCATTTCGTAAAATCGTGCATTCCCCCAAGTCGCTTCATCCAGTCGCCAATCCTCTTGCTCAGAGAGGAGATATCACATCTAAAAAAAGAACTAGTAGCACTGCGCTGACACGATCAGGAGACTTACGTGCATTGCTGCATATGTGATGCTTGCTGGTGTCACCTCCTTCATCCTGTGTTTCTTCGCTTGACTTGAATGGGTCCTGGTTTACCCGGGTGCTTCCTTTGACGCTGAAGATAGCGATGTGAACAAGTGTTTCCAGACCTGCAAGGGGCAGCAGTCCAATCAAAAATTGTGAGACCTGCAGATCACGTACGTGGACAAGAAGCAGACCTTTGCAAAGGCCATGCCCTATGTTGGCCATGTCGAAATTATTCCTGTTCTCTTCGTACATGAATGTGACAGGGTCCTGCAGATTCAGGAGGCTTCTGTCATTGAGGAACCTGAGCATAGTGCTGGGTAATACCCTAATTAGTAGCATTTGAACTTTGAAAAATAAAAAAACTTGCCTCTCTGGATTGGCATCGAATTCTTCGAGGTGATCGACTGGGCAAAGCAAACGTGCTAGGACTGGATGATGGAATCCATGATGGCCCTCCTTTCCATCGCCCATGAGAATGGGGGGTCTATTTGCTGACCCAGAATATCCCTGGCGACGAGGTCAATAAACGTGTCTTTGAGGCCCGATGTATCTTCGCTGCGAGCCTGGCTTGCCAAGTTCTTCATCTGATGGAGCATGCAGTTAGTGCTAGTTTGGGTATATGTGCATATGATTACCTTGTCTGTCAAGTCCACCAGTCGATGCAGCTGTTCCATCAGTTTGCCCATGTAATCTTTGAAACTGCTGATTGATGCCCACATGATCCTGTATATGCACAACAATTCTTTGCGCTTTGCATCTGGAGCTGGTGATCTGAAAGAGATGAGCATAGAGTAACTGTACCATCTCATGATCGTGCATGTACGAGGTCTCATCATCCATGTTGGTCAGGAAGCCCATGTTCCATAGCTCTGAAAAATCAATGAATGCACTCTCACTGTGCAAAATCCATTTTGTGATGTTATGGAAAGGCGTGTATTCCATGTTTCTGTGTATAGAATATGTCAGCTTGCGAAAGCCACTGCTTGGCTGGATCTGAACCTCACTGGGTCCTTTTCTTGGAACCATTCTTAAGCTTGGCAAGTAGACCTGTTTCTGCCTGACTTTGTTGCCCTTCCTGGTCGCGGTTGTGCTCAGAGTCTCTTTCCATCATCAGCTGATCTCCTGCAATGGGTTGCATGACTTTGGGCTCGACTCTTTGGTTCACCTGAGTGCCACGGGGTTCCTGGAAGTGGCTGGGCATCGTGAGGGTTCAAAGAAAATTGTGGGGAATTGGAAAAGCGTCTGGCACCCAAGTCGCATTCTGCAAAGCATGTCAGCTGATAAGAAGCCTGCTGTCATCTGACTGTTGATGGGACTCCCTAAGCACGCCGCCTCTCTTAGCATGGAATATATTAGTCGACGTCTATTCTATGGTCATGTATATCCAAGATTGATTGTACAATTATAATCATTTAGCGGGGGTCCTTCGAGCTTCAGTATGCAAATCTGTAACCAGACGATCGTTTTGGTCTTTTTGCTCTTTTGTTTCCCAATCCTGGCACATGTCGTCAGTTGTCAACTCGATGAATTCCCCTGAAAGACTTTCTACCCTGTTCTCATGTCGATTCATGACAGCGCATCAGATGATCGCCTTGCTGTCCTCATAGCGATGATGGATATGGCATACATACTTGCTGCAGTGCTCGCCTCTTATCACTACCAGCAGACCATTGTCGCGAGTCAGGTGAGGGTGCTTGACAGTCACCCATTCTGGCTCAAGGTGCTCCAAGGTCTGATAGAACTGGTGTTGCAACACTGGTCTCTGTTGACCGGACATGATTGACACTGTCAAGATCTTGCAGCTGTATCCACTGCCATTTACTGTTAGGCTAGACGAATCTCAGAAGGACTCGGGCAGACTAAGTGCGAGAGTGGTCTTGAGATGATGGCAAAAGGAATATTAAGCCTAGCGCTACTGGTACATCTGGGAGTCCTTATATACATTACAGTACTCGAGCACGGACCATGGGCTGCGCAATGCTGTGGACTGCGGATGAGTAAGACTGGAAGGAGATGACTCAGGATGACTAGGGAAGTGGGATGACTCGATGGCTGCGCGCTGCGCAGCATGATGGGGGAGATAAGGGATGTGGGAAAGATAAGATAAGAAAATGAATAGTCCTTTGGGCGGCGTCTGTAACATCACCCTCTCTTTAGATTCGCGTCCTCGCGAAAAACCTTAGTCCAGCTGTCCCCACCCAGTATTGGTCTCCCAGGTGGTCGCGGCACGCGGGGCCCATGTATGAATGAGCTCTTCATTATAGGCGCGAATGTGGTGGAGTGTGGTGGCGAGGAGTTTAAGTCACCGGTTTTCTGTGCGAAGCATTTCCATTGCTTCGCGAAGCGCGATACGTTCAGCTGCAGTGGGGCCGGTCCCATCAGGGGTTCTCCCGGTCCAGAGGTGCGTGCGGACGGTCATAACGTAGCGCATATATGCGCCGAGTGTGATGGCGAGGGGGTCCATGTAGTCGCTAGCATTGAGAATCCTTGCCAGATTCTCGAGGTCGCTTGGGCGGTTGGGGGTAGGTGCGTGGCTGCCCTCGCTGCTGTCGATGCTGATGGGGGCGTTGGTGGTCATGAAGTGCGATTTTTGGTCTTCTTCCCTCTTGTCGCGATCCTTTTATCCTGGTTCGCAGTCTTCTTTAGGAAGTGGTCTAGAGCTTGCTGCACATTCCCCAGCTCCTTCTCTTTGATCCATATGTTCTCTTCGTGTCCGTATCCTTTCCATTTGACTAGGAATAGTGTCCCCTCCCTTGTTTCTTCCTTTTTAGGATCTCTTCTATCTCGTACTCTTCTTTATCATTTATGATTTCAGGGGTGGTGGTGATGGTCGCTCTTGTATCTTGAAACGGGGTCCTTGTAAGGCGTGAGCAGTGTTTCATTGAACACGGGGTGTATCAGCTGCCATGATGCTGGGAGTTCCAGGTGATATGCTGAGGCTCCTTTCTTTTCAACCACCTTGAACGGTCCGTATCGGAGTGCCGATAACTTCTTTGATGGTCGATTGACTGTGATATTGGTGGCTTCTAGCCATACTCTATCTCCTTTCTTGTATTCACGGGCAGGTTTTCGTCTTGCATCGTAATTGTCTTTGGCTCGTGTTTGTGCATATTGCAGTGCGGCATTTGCTTCCTTTCGTATTTGGCTCATTCTTTTGACGAAGTCTTTTGCTGCGGGGTTATTCCCTTCTGTCGTCTGCGGCTCTCCCTTCCAGGGGTGCATTCCATAGTTGAGGTAGAATGGTGTCTCCTTCATTCCCTGGTGTGCTTTGTCATTGTATTGGTACTCTGCGATTGCTATCCATTCTGCCCAATCGTCCTGTAAGTTGTTTGTGAAGCTTCTGAGGAAGGCTTCCATTTCTTGGTGGGATCATTCCACCTGTCCATCTGTCTGTGGGTGATAGGCCATTGATAGGTTTTGCTTTGTTCCGAGTAATTTTAGAAGTGCTGTCATGAATCGCACTGCGAACTGGGGTCCTCGATCACTGATGATCTTTCATGGGATTCCGTGAAGCCGCCACACATTGTCTCGGTATAGTCGTGCAAGACCTTCTGCTGTGAGTTCGGTCTTTGTGGGAACTAGATGGATCATCTTGGTCAGGCGGTCTGTGACTGCGGCATGGCATTAAAGCCATTCGAGCTGGGTAGCAGTCCTATGAGATCTACTCCGATATCTTCCCATGGTTGCTGTGGGACTTCGTGCGGGTGTAGGGGTGCGTGTTTCTTTTGTCGGATGAATTTTGTTTCGCTGACATGTTCGCATCCATTGACATACTTCTTGATGTCTGTTAGCATTGATGGCCACCAATAGGTGCGGTTATGAGCTCGTGCATGCGGTATTGTCCTGGGTGTCCTCCGATGGGTGTGTCATGGTGTTCAAACATGATGTTTCCTTCAGTTTGTTGTCTGGAGGAACGTAGATTTTTCCTCCACGTATACGATGTGGTCGTCTTCTGTGAACCAGTGTGGTTTTTCCTTCAGTCCTGTTGTTACGATCGTTTCCCTTCGTGCGCATTGTCGAATTTGTTCTATCCTTGAGGATTCGATCATCGTGATTCCTCTTGTTTGTATTGTTTCGTTATTTTCTGCTTCTCTTTCCGTGGGTGTTCGTCCTCGAACATCATAAATTCGAAGTCTCGTTCATTATTCTCTTCCAGATGTCGAATGAATGCTGCTTCTTTGATCATTTGTATGTCGTCCTTCTCTGCTAGGTTTTCTTCATATCCCGCCATCCGTGACAGGATGTCCGCTTTTCCATTCGCCTTTCCTGGTACGTGTCGTAGTTCGTAGTCGTATTCTTGTAATTTCAGGTACCAGCCAATCTGTCTCGAATTGAGTCGCTGTGGCTTCCGGAAGTATGATAGGTTTTTGTGATCCGTCAATATTTCGAACTTCTCTCGAGCTTCGAGGAGGTATTGTCTCCATGTCTTTAGTGCGACCATTATGCAAGAAGTTCCTTGTCGTAGATTTCGTAGTTTTGCTCTGCTGGGGTCATGCATCTCGAAATGAATGCAATCGGATGCCATAGTCCTTTCTGCTGTTGTGATAGTACCGCTCCAATGGCATATCCTGAGGCGTCTGTTTCGACTCGGAATTTTCCTTCTGTTTGTGGTAGTGCTAGAATGGGTGCTGAGGTTATATGTCGGATCAGCTCTTTGAAAGCGTCCTGTTGCTTGTCTGTCCACTGGAATGCTTTGTTTCCAGTCAACTCTGTCAGGGGTTTAGCGACCTTTGCATATCCCTTGATGAATCGTCGGTAAAAGTTCGTGAATCCCAAGAACTTTTGTAGTTCTTTCTTCGTCTTTGGGGTTGGCCAGGATTGTACGGCTGTGATCTTTTCTGGTTCCATTTCTACCTTCCCTTCTCCTACGATGTATCCTAGTACTGGACTTTTGATGATTCCCAGACGCATTTCGGTCCTTTGATGAACAGGTCATTCTTGTTCAGTATTTCCATGACTTCTATGGTGTTCTTTTGGAGTTCCTCTCGTGTTCGTCCGATGATTATGATGTCATCCATATAGATTATGCACACTCTTCTTCGTATTTGGTCTTGGAAGAGGCTCGCCATCATTCGGCTAAAAGTGCCTGGTGCATTGCACTGCCCAAAGTACATGACTGTCGGTTCGAAGAGTCCTCTTGCTGTTAGGAAGGCTGCCTTCCATTCGTCCCCTTTCCGGATGCGTACATTATTGTATCCCCAGATAATGTCGATCTTGCTAAAGTATTTTGCTCCTTGTAATACGTCGAGGAGTTCGCTGATGCGTGGTAGTGGGAACTTGTCCTTGACTGTATATTTATTTATCTCCCGGTAGTCTTGGATGAGTCGTTTGCTTCCATCCTTCTTGTTGCGAAAGAAGCAGGGTGCTGCGTAAGGTGATTTCGATGGGCGTATTTTTCCTGTTCGTAATCCTTCTTCGACGAAGGCATCTAGTTCCTCTAGTTCTTTCTGTGTCATCGGGTAGACCTTGCTCGGTATCGTTTTGGGTGCATCCTTCATTAGTTTATTTCATGGTCCCATTCTTTATGGTCTGGTAAGCGATCAAAGTTCTTCTCCTTGAAGAGGTGTTTGAATCTGATCAGATATGGGGGTATCTGGGTTCCTGTCTTGTCGCTGGCTGTGGTTTTCGCTGTTCAGCCATCTTTGTATCTTAATCGTCTGGTGGTTTATTTTGCATGTTTTAGGGCATCTGTCGAAGACAACTTCTCCTGTCCTCCATTTGATTGTTGGGTTGTGGTAGACAAGCCAGTCATGTCCTAGTAGCATGTCGGTTTTTCCGATGTCGAGTACGATGGCTTCCATGTGCTCCTTGTATCCTTTAATGTCGATGTGGACCTCCGTTACTCGGTCTGCTGTTTTCTGGCGTTGGGTGATCCATCTGCATTTATGATGGGAATCTTCTTGATTCATCGTGTTTCAGTCCTGTTTTTGCTACTATCGCAGTGTTGATGCAGGTCCTATCTGCTCCGCTATCGACTTCTGGTGTTATCATTGCGATTCCTTTTCATGTTCGTATCCTCGCTGGTACTGCGAGTTCTTTCCTCTTTGGTGGTTTGTCCCCTTGGATGGTTTTCCTTGGTGCTTCAGATCGCTTGGCAGGAATGGTGTATTTCAGAGTATGGGATGATCTACATCCGGTATCGAAGCGAGTCTGTTTCAGTTGTATGGGTCGCGATTTAGCACCTCCTAGTCGGACCCTTCGGCAAAACCCTCTTTGTCAGAGCTTTCTTCATCTTGTCTTCTTCGTCCTCTCCTTCTTCTTCTTTCACTTCTCTGACCTGGGATTTTCCTTTCTTCTTCTTCTTGCAGTTCCGTGCATAGTGTCCTTTAAGCCACAATTGAAACATGTGACATTTGCTGCTCCTTTTCGTGGTTCCGGGCAGTTTCGTGAGAGGTGTCCTGGTTTATTGCAGTTGAAGCAGTTGTTGCTTCGTACTTTGTCAACTTCCATGGCCTGTCCTGCTCCTCAGCTTGGATTTCCGGCCTTGCGCTGATTGCTTGTGAATTCTCCTCTCATCACATTTCTGTGTTCATCGATGTTTCATCCAATCACTCGAACTGTCTTGATATATTCATCTCCATCTGTTGGAAGTGTGGAGATTGAGTGTACGGCTTCTGCTGTCCTTCGGTTTAAACTCTTCTCGAGTAGGAAACGAGGGGCTGTTCCTGTCATTCCTGCTTTCCCTGCGAGGTCTACGAATTCATCCAGAAATTCGTCGATGGGTCGGTTTCCCTGTCTGATGTTGAATAGTTTGCTTCCTGCTTGTGATGGCGACATGACATTGCTGAATCGTGTCTCTATCTCAGTTATGAAGTCGGCCCATGTGCTTTGGTTGGTAGTGGTGTCGATCTTCTTTGATGCCCAGTGGGCTCCGGGTCCGTCAGTCATTCTAGACAGGACCGCTCCAATCTTCTGTGTATCCGTGAGGTCCCATGTGCGGTTATGTAGAGTTTCATCTTCCTCCACCAAATATCGAAGGATGTTCAATCTCCTGTAAAGGATTTCGGGTCGGCGATGATTCCCTTGTATTCTGTCGTCATCCTTTGGGGGTTTTCTTTGTCGTTCTCTTGGTCTTGGTCTTCCTGTTCCTGGATCTGTTGTTCTTGGGTCTGCTGTGCTTGTACTTGGGCTTGCTGTTCTTGGAGCTGTTTCTGTCTTCACTCCTCTCTCTGTTCTTTCCAGTAGTCTAGGTCGACTCCTGCGATTCTACAGGCTTGTTCGAAATCGGCCCACTCTGCGGCGGTCGGTCCGGTTGTCTTTGGTAATCCTTTTCGCTCCCTCCACCAATAGTATTCGTCCCAGTCATTGTTGCTTACTTTCGCCACGGTGGTGCGATTCTCTCCTTATGCAGTGCTTCGGCGGATTGGTCCTCTGAAGGGATTTGGCGGTTTCGTTCCTGTGTGTCCTTGACTCTGGTGTCGTTCTCGTTGGTTCTGTCGTATGCTCTGTGCGTCGTGCCCTCTCTGTATCAGTATGTCTTCCTCCTGTGTTCGGCGATTATAGTTCTCGATCTGTTGTCGCCTAAAGTCTCGGGCTTGTGTTCGTTCTTCTCTCGTTTTCTTGCGGATGGGTTCGTCCTCTTCTTCGGCAAGAAGATTCTGGTCTGACCACAGCTCTTCTGGGCTTATCCCGTATTCTCCTTCTAGGAAGAGTTCTGCAATGAGTTGTGCTGCTCCTTCGCTGAGGATCTCAGCGGGCTCTCTGTGGTGGTGAAGGCAAACTCTCTCAGAAATGCCTGTTCTTCGTCGTCGCTACTTGGTGTAGGTGTGCGCTCTCTCTTTCGTTTGTTTGGATTGCTAGTGTCTCTGCGGGTGGCGTGGACTGTCTCTGCGAATGGCGTGGACTGCAATGTCTGGTCTACTTCTCTGAGCCAAGTGCTCGCTGGGTCGGCGACCGCTTGTCATTGAATGTTGATCAAGTCTTTGATAAAGCGTGACGTGGTGTGTGTGTGAGTCTGAGCGAGTCTCGACGAGGCTTAATATCTTGTTAGGCTAGACGAATCTCAGAAGGACTCGGGCAGACTAAGTGCGAGAGTGGTCTTGAGATGATGGCAAAAGGAATATTAAGCCTAGCGCTACTGGTACATCTGGGAGTCCTTATATACATTACAGTACTCGAGCACGGACCATGGGCTGCGCAATGCTGTGGACTGCGGATGAGTAAGACTGGAAGGAGATGACTCAGGATGACTAGGGAAGTGGGATGACTCGATGGCTGCGCGCTGCGCAGCATGATGGGGGAGATAAGGGATGTGGGAAAGATAAGATAAGAAAATGAATAGTCCTTTGGGCGGCATCTGTAACATTTACTATGGCTCAGATCATTCAGCCCACAAGACAGGGATCCAGGAGCAGATGGTCATTTGAAGCAGAGACGCGAGGATGTGCAGGTTCATCACGAGGAGATGCCAGAGCAAACGGTGTCCAGGAGGATGGGTTCCAAGCCAGTGTCACCAAGCCAAAATCGGGCATGGGCGTTTGCCCTCCAATATTTGGAGTGCCTGTGGAGACGGCGGGAACAAGGTGTGAACTCGATGGCTCGGGTTCTGAAATGTGATTGTGGGGAAGAATCGAGGGTTTTTGTGAGGAGCACAGGCAAATAACTTCATATGGTGTCTATTGAAAGCAAATCAAAGGAGATGTGCCACACAGTGCATCAAATACTTACAAGGCATCCACAATGTCATCATAATCAAAAGTCAAGGATTGGTAGGGTGCAGCTGCACTGTACTGTAAGAATTGAATGACAAGTTTGATGCCACTTTGCAAAGCCTCATCGCAAAGAACATCCCTGATCACCACATGGTAGCCCTTCATCACGTGCTTCTTTGGGATGACGATGATCTGGCCCTTCCACAGAATATAATCTTGGGTGATCTCTGCAGTCTCTGGCTCCATTGGTGTCACCAAAGAATGCTCCAATGGTACAATCTTGAGCCAGTTGATGTGGACTTGAAATGTCTGGGCATGGTGTTAGACAAGGTGATATGCTGTGAAATCTGTACACTGACCTCAAAATGCTGCTCCAGAAATGCCTTTGCGAGATCATTGGGCTGCTCGACAAGGTCAGCGCTGGTCTCAACCACATTCATTACCCAAGCCTTTTGTCCTTGTCTCAGCCCGCCAGTCACTTGGACGAAATCTCCAAGTACGATGACCTTTCACAGCTCGTGCCATGGAACACTGATTAAGCCTTCGTCTTTGGACAAATTGACCTCGATGCCATTTGGGGAAAGGGAGCGGATGATGCCCTGCTTCTCAGATGAGGTTATGTAGACCTTCTCCTGCTCTTTGAACTTCCATTCCACAGGGCATATGAATCCAGCAGCTTGGATAGCTGGATGCTTGCTCATTTGAAATGTCGTGAAAGTCTCCATTGACAAGAAGATACTGCTTCGAGAGACTGAGTAAAGGTCGAATGACTTCTTCAGCAGGCCGTGCTTAAACATTATTCACTCCAACTTGAATGTATGCTTGTCTATGCATGTCGGTTGAATGCAAAAGTCCCTTGGGATTGTCAGCAGGTTGAAAAGTTGAGCAAGAGGGGGGACTGTCGACCTCTTCTGCTTTTTCAATGAAGGGATGGTGTGAAAGTCAAGGCGGGGGATTAACAATATGCTGACCCCAACCCAGTGTTCAAACTTGCAGATCAACCCCATGTTGCCCTTGTACGGCCCTTTTAGAATTTGCACCCAAGACCCCACCGAAGGTATATTGCTAGGCTCCACAACCGTTAGCATCTGCTGCCAGTCCTTCACATCGATCTGGGTCCATGGAATGTTTTGGTCACTGCGGCGAATCCCCGGAGTGATTTTAAGCAGATTGACCAGCACCTGGTTCATTGTTGCTTCCAAGTAGATCCAACTGCAGAGGTAGGCATAACAAAAGGCCGAACGCAACTCGTGCTCGGGCTGAGCGGCCTTCATTAGCAACATCAACACCTCCTCCTCTATCCTGACCTATTAAAGTCCTTAGCAGTGACTGAAGATGGTTGAAAACGTCTCTCACCACCATGTTTCTCTCACTGAAGAGTGTGTTAGGGTCATTAATGACATTTTAAATGACAAAATTCGCAATCGCCTGCCATCTGCAACAAAGTCCTTGCCTGATCCTCCTATCATAATTCCTGATGATGTACAAGTACCTGAATTTCCAATTCTCAAGATTGTCACTCATGGGGGTCATCGATTGGTGTGTCAGGTACCTCCAAGAGATTGATCCCACCCATTGCCTGGTCCCTCAAGCTTCCTGCCGAGTTCTGTGCTGCCAATTGCTTTTGCTGTTGTTGTGCTGTCACCGAATCAATGTACTATTTGCTTGTAATCAAGGCCCAATAATTGATGATCCCTCTTCCGCGACGAGACTCTGATGCTATCTACAATGTAATTAGCCTGCCTACATAGCAATAATACCAATTTATCTGCATCTGGGCCTGGGGCCCGCCCCAGGTCTGAGGTCCCATGTGATTCTATGATGACAGCTTTGACACCTTCTCACTGTATGCGCTGCCTTTGTTGACCTATCCCCCATTGGAATGCACTGGTGGATCCCTGTCTGTTAGGCTAGATGAATCTCAGAAGGACTCGGGCAGACTAAGTGTGAGAGTGGTCTTGAGATGATGGCAAAAGGAATATTAAGCCTAGCGCTACTGGTACATCTGGGAGTCCTTATATACATTACAGTACTCGAGCACGGACCATGGGCTGCGCAATGCTGTGGACTGCGGATGAGTAAGACTGGAAGGAGATGACTCAGAATAACTAGGGAAGTGGGATGACTCGATGGCTGCATGCTGCGCAGCATGACGGGGGAGATAAGGGTGTGGGAAAGATAAGATAAGAAAGTGAATGGTCCTTTGGGCAATGTCTGTAACATCACCCTCTCTGTAGATTCGCGTCCTTGTGAAAAACCTTAGTCCAGCTGTTCCCACCCAGTATTGGTCTCCCAGGCGGTCATGGCATGCGGGGCCCATGTATGAATGAGTTCTTCATTATAGGCGCGGATGTGATGGAGTGTGGTGGCAAGGAGTTTAAGTCGCCGGTTTTCTGTGTGAAGCATTTCCATCGCCTCACGAAGCGCGATACGTTCAGCTGCAGTGGGGCCGGTCCCATCAGGGGTTCGCCTGGTCTAGAGGTGCATGTGGACGGTCATAACATAGCACATATATGCGCCAAGTGTGATGGCGAGGGGGTCCATGTAGTCGCTAGCATTGAGAATCCTTGCCAGATTCTCGAGGTCGCTTGGGTGATTGGGGGTAGGTGCGCAGCTGCCCTCGCTGCTGTCAATGCTGATGGGGGCGTTGGTGGTCATGAAGTGCGATTTTTGGTCTTCTTCCCTCTTGTCATGATCCTTTTATCCTGGTTCGCAGTCTTCTTTAGGAAGTGGTCTAGAGCTTGCTGTGCATTCCCCAGTTCCTTCTCTTTGATCCATGTGTTCTCTTCATGTCCGTATCCTTTCCATTTGACCAGGAATAGCATCCCCCTCCTTGTTTCTTCCTTTTTAGGATCTCTTCTATCTCATACTCTTCTTCATCATTTATGATTTCAGGGGGTGGTGGTGATGGTCGCTCTTGTATCTTGAAACGGGGTCCTTTGTAAGGCATGAGCAGTGTTTCATTGAACACGGGGTGTATCAGCTGCCATGATGCTGGGAGTTCCAGGTGATATGCCGAGGCTCCTTTCTTTTCAACCACCTTGAACGGTCCATATCGGAGTGCCGATAACTTCTTTGATGGTCGATTGACTGTGATATTGGTGGCTTCTAGCCATACTCTATCCCTTTCTTGTATTCACGGGCCGGTTTTTGTCTCACATCGTAATTGTCTTTGGCTCGTGTTTGTGCATATTGCAGCGCAGCATTTGCTTCCTTTCATATTTGGTTCATTCTTTTGACGAAGTCTTTTGCTGTGGGGTTATTCCCTTCTGTCATCTGTGGCTCTCCCTTCCAGGGGTGCATTCCATAGTTGAGGTAGAATGGTGTCTCCTTCATTCCCTGGTGTGCTTTGTCATTGTATTGGTACTCTGCGATTGCTATCCATTCTGCCCAATCGTCCTGTAAGTTGTTTGTGAAGCTTCTGAGGAAGGCTTCCATTTCTTGGTGGGATCATTCCACCTGTCCATCTGTCTGTGGGTGATAGGCCGTTGATAGGTTTTGCTTTGTTCTGAGTAATTTTAGAAGTGCTGTCATGAATCGTGCTGTGAACTGGAGTCCCGATCACTGATGATCTTTCGTGGGATTCCATGAAGCTGCCATACGTTGTCTTGGTATAGTCATGTGAGACCTTCTGCTGTGAGTTCAGTCTTTGTGGGAACTAGGTGGATCATCTTGGTCAGGTGGTCTGTGACTGTGGCAATGGCATTAAAGCTGTTCGAGCTGGGTAGTGGTCCTATGAGATCTACTCCGATATCTTCCCATGGTTGCTGTGGGACCTCGTGCAGGTGTAGTGGTGCATGTTTCTTTTGTCAGATGATTTTGTTTCACTGACATGTTTCACATCATTGACATATTTCTTGATGTTCGTTAACATTGATGGCCACCAATAGGTGTGGTTTATGAGCTCATGCATGCATATTGTCCTGGATGCCCTCTAATGGGTGTGTTGTAGTATTCAAACATGATGTCTTCCTTTAGTTTGTTGTCTGGAGGAATATAGATTTTTCCTCCTACGTATACGATGTGGTCGTCTTCTGTGAACCAGTGTGGTTTTTCCTTCAGTCCTGTTGTTACGATTGTCTCCCTTCGTGTGCATTGTTGAATTTGTTCTATCCTTGAGGATTCGATCATCATGATTCCTCTTGTTTGTATTGTTTCATTATTTCTGCTTCTTCTTTCCATGGGTGTTCATCCTCGAACATCATAAATTTGAAGTCTCGTTCATTATTCTCTTCCAGATGTCGAATGAATGCTGCTTCTTTGATCATTTGTATGTCATCCTTCTCTGCTAGGTTTTCTTCATATCCTGCCATCCATGACAGAACATCCGCTTTTCCATTCGCCTTTCCTGGTATGTGTCGTAGTTCGTAGTCATATTCCTGTAATTTCAGGTACCAGCCAATCTGTCTCGAATTGAGTCGCTGTGGCTTCCGGAAGTATGATAGGTTTTTGTGATCCGTCAATATTTCAAACCTCTCTCGAGCTTCAAGGAGGTATTGTCTCCATGTCTTTAGTGTGACCATTATCACAAGAAGTTCCTTGTCATAGATTTCATAGTTTTGTTTCACTGGGGTCATGCATCTCGAAATGAATGCGATCGGATGCCATAGTCCTTTCTGCTGTTGTGATAGTACTGCTCCAATGGCATATCCTGAGGCGTCTGTTTCAACTCAGAATTTTCCTTCTGTTTGTGGTAGTGCTAGATGGGTGCCGAGGTTATATGTCGGATCAGCTCTTTGAAAGTGTCCTGTTGCTTGTCTGTCCACTGGAATGCTTTGTTTCCAGTCAACTCCATCAGGGGTTTAGCGACCTTTGCATATCCCTTGATGAATCGTCGGTAAAAGTTCATGAATCCCAAGAACTTTTGTAGTTCTTTCTTCGTCTTTGGGGTTGGCCAGGATTGTACGGCTGTGATCTTTTCTGGTTCCATTTCTACCTTCCCTTCTCCTACAATGTATCCTAGTACTGGGACTTTGATGATTCCCAGATGCATTTCGGTCCTTTGATGAACAGGTCGTTCTTGTTCAGTATTTCCATGACTTCTATAGTGTTCTTTTGGAGTTCCTCTCGTGTTCGTCCGATGATTATGATGTCGTCCATATAGATTATGCACACTCTTCTTCATATTTGGTCTTGGAAGAGGCTCGCCATTATTCAGCTAAAAGTGCCTGGTGCGTTGCACTGCCCAAAATACATGACTGTTGGTTCAAAGAGTCCTCTTGCTGTTAGGAAGGCTGCCTTCCATTCATCCCCTTTCCGGATGCACATGTTATTGTATCCCCAGATAATATCGATCTTGCTAAAGTACTTTGCTCCTTGTAATACATCAAGGAGCTCGCTGATGCGTGGTAGTGGGAACTTGTCCTTGACCATATATTTGTTTATCTCCCGGTAGTCTTGGATGAGTCATTTGCTTCCATCCTTCTTGTTGCGAAAGAAGCAGGGTGCTGCGTAAGGCGATTTCGATGGGCGTATTTTTCCTGTTCATAATCCTTCTTCGACGAAGGCATCTAGTCCTCTAGTTCTTTCTGTGTTATCGGATAAACCTTGCTCAGTATCGTTTTGGGTGCATCCTTTGTTAAGTTTATTTCATGGTCCCATTCTTTGTGGTCTGGTAAGCGATCAAAGTTCTTCTCCTTGAAGAGGTGTTTGAATCTGATCAGATATGGGGGTATCTGGATTCCTATCTTGTCGCTGGCTGTGGTTTTCGCTGATTCAGCCACCTTCTGTATCTTAATCGTCTGGTGGTTTATTTTGCACGTTTTAAGGCATCTGTCGAAGACAACTTCTCCTGTCCTCCATTTGATTGTTGGGTTGTAGTAGACAAGCCAGTCATGTCCTAGTAGCATGTCAGTTTTTCCGATGTCGAGTACGATGGCTTCCATGTGCTCCTTGTATCCTTTAATGTCAATGTGGACCTCCACTACTTGGTCTGCTGTTTTCTGGCGGTTGGGTGATCCGTCTGCATTTATGATAGGAATCTTCTTATTCATCGTGTCTTCAGTCCTGTTTTTGCTACTATCGCGGTGTTGATGCAGGTCCTATCTGCTCCACTATCGACTTCCGATGTTATCGTTGTGATTCCTTTCCGCATTCGTATTCTTGCTGGTACTGCGAGTTCTTTCCTCTTTGGTGGTTTGTCCCCTTGGATGGTTTTCCTTGGTGCTTCAGATCACTTGGCGGGAATGGTGTATTTCAGAGTATGAGATGATCTACATCCGGTATCGAAGCGAGTCTGTTTCAGTTGTATGGGTCGCGATTTAGCACCTCTTAGTCGGACCCTTCAGCAAAACCCTCTTTATCAGAGCTTCTTCATTCTTGTCTTCTTCGTCCTCTCCTTCTTCTTCTTTCACTTCTCTGACCCAGGATTTTCCTTTCTTCTTCTTCTTGCAGTTCTGTGCATAGTGTCCCTTTAAGCCACAATTGAAACATGTGACATTTGCTGCTCCTTTTCGTAGTTCCGGGCAGTTTTGTGAGAGGTGTCCCAGTTTATTGCAGTTGAAGCAGTTGTTGCTTCATACTTTGTCGACTTCCATGGCCTGTCCTGCTCCTCGGCTTGGATTTCTGGCCTTGTGCTGATTGCTTGTGAATTCTCCTCTCATCACATTTCTGTGTTCATCGATGTTTCATCCAATCACTCGAACTGTCTTGATATATTCATCTCCATCTGTTGGAAGTGTGGAGATTGAGTGTACGGCTTCTGCTGTCCTTCGGTTTAAGCTCTTCTCAAGTAGGAAACGAGGGGCTGTTCCTGTCATTCCTGCTTTCCCTGCAAGGTCTACGAATTCATCCAGAAATTCGTCGATGGGTCAGTTTCCCTGTCTGATATTGAATAGTTTGCTTCCTGCTTGTGATGGCGACATGACATTGCTGAATCGTGTCTCTATCTCAGTTATGAAGTTGGCCCATGTGCTTTGGTTGGTAGTGGTGTCGATCTTCTTTGACGCCCAGTGGGCTCCAGGTCTGTCAGTCATTCTAGACAGGACCGCTCCAATCTTCTGTGTATCCATGAGGTCTCCATGTGCAGTTATGTAAAGTTTCATCTTCCTCCACCAAATATCAAAGGACATTCGATCTCCTGTAAAGGATTTCGGGTCGGTGATGATTCCCTTGTATTCTGTCATCATCCTTTGGGGGGTTTCTTCGTTATTCTCTTGGTCTTGGTTTTCCTGTTCCTGGATCTGTTGTTCTTGGGTCTGCTGTGCTTGTATTTGGGCTTGCTGTTCTTGGAGCTGTTTCTGTCTTTGCTCCTCTCTCTGTTCTTTCCAGTAGTCTAGGTCGACTCCTGTGATTCTACAAGCTTGTTCAAAATCAGCCCACTCTGTGGCGGTCGGTCTGTTTGTCTTTGGTAATCCTTTTCGCTCCCTCCACCGATAGTATTTGTCCCAGTCATTGTTGCTTACTTTCGCCACAGTGGTGCGATTCTTTCCTTATGCAGTGCTTCAGTGGATCGGTCCTCTGAAGGGGTTCGGTGGTTTCGTTCCTGTGTGTCCTTGACTCTGGTGTCGTTCTCGTTGGTTCTGTCGTATGCTCTGTGCGTCGTGCCCTCTCTGTATCAGTATGTCTTCCTCCTGTGTTCGGCGATTATAGTTCTCGATCTGTTGTCACCTAAAGTCTCAGGCTTGTATTCGTTCTTCTCTCGTTTTCTTGCGGATGGGTTCGTCCTCTTCTTCGGCACGAAGATTCTGGTCTGACCACAGCTCTTCTGGGCTTATCCCATATTCTCCTTCTAGGAAAAGTTCTGCAATGAGTTGTGCTGCTCCTTCGCTGAGGATCTCAGCGGGCTTGTCTGTGGTGGTGAAGGCAAACTCTCTCAGAAATGCCTGTTCTTCGTCGTCGCTACTTGGTGTAGGCGTGTGCTCTCTCTTTCATTTGTTTGGATTGCTAGTGTCTCTGCGGGTGGCATGGACTGTCTCTGTGAATGGCATGGACTGCAATGTCTGGTCTACTTCTCTGAGCCAAGTGCTCTCGTCGCTCGTGCTAGTGCTCACTGGGTCGGCGACTGCTTGTCGTCGAATGTTGATCAAGTCTTTGATAAAGCGTGATGTGGTGTGTGTGTGAGTCTGAGCGAGTCTCGATGAGGCTTAATATCTTGTTAGGCTAGATGAATCTCAGAAGGACTCGGGCAGACTAAGTGCGAGAGTGGTCTTGAGATGATGGCAAAAGGAATATTAAGCCTAGCGCTACTGGTACATCTGGGAGTCCTTATATACATTACAGTACTCGAGCATGGACCATGGGCTGCGCAATGCTGTGGACTGCGGATGAGTAAGACTGGAAGGAGATGACTCAGAATGACTAGGGAAGTGGGATGACTCGATGGCTGTGCGCTGCACAGCATGACAGGGGAGATAAGGGGTGTGGGAAAGATAAGATAAGAAAATGAATGGTCCTTTGGGCAACGTCTGTAACAGTATCAGCAATTCTTTCTGAAGGAAGATCCTCCTTTTATTGTCTGAACAGGGATATTCAATCGATGGCACTTCAAAGGTAGTGCAGCGGGCAGCAAGTGGCGTGGCTGCTTGGCAGGTATGCTTTGCCTGCCTTGTTCATTTCTGCCCTCCTCACACAAATCAGCAGTGCAGCCACTTCCATTGCCATCCGACCATCTGTTGACACTGCCACAGATGTCCCTTCCTCATCTTTGTCCTCGTCCTCTGGATCTGAATCTTCCTCATCTGAAGCAAAGAAAGCCAGTTCTGCTGGAGAAAGGTCCTCATTCTCAGCTGGATCTGTTTGAGCACTTGGTGCAGGCATCTGGGAGCTGGAGGAACAAGCAGGTCAACATGCCATGGAGGCTGGATCTTTTTGGTGCAAAAAGTTCTTCATGAACACAACAGAATCATTGGTCCTTGAAAGGTGAGCATTATGAGTGGGTTTTTCTTGGCTTCGAACTGTTCAACTCATGATGTCTTCACCCTTTCATGCTCTGCCTGTCGATCACAAGCCTCCTTGTCATGTCACTGCCTGCTTCTGTCTGAGTGACCATTATATCCAAGATGACAATTCGCCTCAGCCTTTTTCCACTCTGTCTGACCCATGTTCATCTGCAAGGCATCATGCAGGTTCCACATTGGAGAAGCCTTGGCCACTAATTCCTCCACATTCTCATTAAAATCAGAGACAGATTCCCAACCCATCTCATCTTCATTGGACAGCTTCTCATCATCAGAGTCAAAAACCATGTTGACACCACCTTCATAACTGCAGTCAAACTCGGTGTCATCAATAATTTCAATGGGTTCGGGTTGTGTCAAGGATTGTGGTATTTCTGTCAGCCAGGAGGAAGTTTCCATATCCAAACTGGGTTTTCGCCATCTGGCAGCAGTTGTGCACGCAGCTGCTTCTTTCAGATACTTCTTTGTTCGGGGCATTTGTGGAAGATTTTTTCTTGTTCATTTTTCCCTCATTTTCTTCTAGTCATCACTTTCCAGTAATCATACAGCTAATGAAACATATCAATTTATTTATCAGCGGCTGCTAAATTTCAGCTGCCAGCTCCACAACCCCTCGAAATTTTTCAGTCAGTGGCCAATTTGGCCACTGTCACATTTTGGTGGTGACTAAGTGGTTCGCACCATAAGCAAAGCCTCTTGGGAAATTTTGATGAACTTCATCAAATTTTTTGAGCTCAGGTCCCGATTTTTACTTAAGCAAGACCTAGGTCTTGATTTTGGCAGTAGGTCTTGTACCTAGGCAGAGTACCTGATCAGGCCCTAAATGGTAACCATGGTGTTTGAGCTGTTGATGAGGTTGTTATCGGATCGTCACTCCAAGTGCTATGTCTTCAAGCTGCTGCAATCCCTAGACGAGTTCGAGGTTGGTTCGGGTCAGACAAAAACAAAAGATGGTTACACTCGTAGTTGCAGGTGATCAAGGAGTCAGTAAGACTTCTTTGGCACGTTGAGTGAGTCTCCTGTGTTCCATTCCATTCCAGTGCTAATCATGGTATAAGTACACTAAAGACAGTTTCAATTGTCAGTTATCTTATTCTTTTCATATGCGCAGTATAATAAACCACTATATATCTGCCTTGAAAGGGGTTCGTAATTTAATTTCTTGTCTTTAGATAACACAGCAGCTTAACCATGATAGAAATATGATTGCTCTACCCATCCAGGAGTTTAGCTGTGTTATGGCACAGCAGGATCAGCCGAAGCCATGGCCCTTGGCCATTGGGTACAATGGCGAAGACAAATTCAAGCCCTTAGGTGCGTTGGTTGTGGTTTGTTGTAAGTGTTTTGGCTAATAATGACATGTATCAGCGTCCGGTCACGTGGTGCGGTTTTCTCTCCACTGACAATAGGGACAGTCAAACATGTCGATTCAGTTGATGATTTGACATCTGATTCGAACTTTGATTCACAATATCAAAATCAACACCTGAATCATGGGAAACATGAATCGAGGCCGAATCATTGAAGTGGCTCTGGAGCCGCTTCATCCACTGAATCACACCTTGATTCAATGGAACTGCTCCTTGCCTGTCCCATTACAGAAATAAAATTTATTTATTTTATGAAAACAAATAATTTTCAATAAATTTTTGTCTCTCCTCGCTGCCCAACCCTTGCCAGGCATACAGATGGAGTTTCACAATTCCTGCAAATGCAAAAATGCATCGAAGAAATTACCAGGATCAACTCACCAGCTATCCCAGTCCAAAAAGGCAAAAAAAGGTATCCCTGAGCCACCAGACAGCTCAGCAGATGAAACCCCTGCCACTGGCAATCCCGAAGACAAAGCCACTGTCGAATATGTCTCCCTTGTTGCTTCAGAATATAATGAGAGGCTAGTACTCAGGTATAACCTAGTTGGAAGGATATCTCACTTACCTTCAAATTGATATCGGTCATCCTTGAAAACAGTGACATCAAGCAAAGCCTCTTTCCATCACCGGGTGTGGACACAATGAAGTCAAAGAGCAAACCTAAGACAGATGCGCACAATGCAATTGCCGAGGCTATCTTCTCTGATCATCCCCAATTCAGAGAAGCCTATGCACGCGCTATGACTCCATGTGAAAAATCTATATGGGGACAGAAGATAAAAAACTGGCTCACAGCATACATTGCTAAGGTTCATCACTTGCCATGAGGCTGAGATAAGACAGGATCACAAAGCAATGCCGTAAATTCATAACTGAATTGGGAAAAACTGGTGAAGGGATTGAGCGTGAGGAGGACATCGACGTCACAGTAAAAAATGAGTTTACAAATAAATGGGGTCAGCTGAGCATGTAACTTGAGTCCTCATGATATGGTGGCTTACTAGTATAACTTACAGAGCATATCAAGTCCAAGGCTCCATGGTTCTTCGATCTACGCAGCCTCATTTCTGAACGGCCAAGCCTGGTGCCTGTTAGATTGGGCCACAGTGCTTCCGACTTTGATATGGCTGTATTAGCTGATGCTGCGCAGGGTGATGCAATCAGTAGCGATGGAATAGGTGGCATAGGAGACAACATGGGTGGCAAAGGTGACGCAGATGATGATGAGGGCAAAACAGAGGAGAATGGCTCACCAAACACTGATAGAGAGAAGAATGTCGTGGGGCAGAATGCAATGGCTAAACACCCTTTCGAGGATGATGATGCTCTATATGCATCCGATGTGAATGAGGACAAAACAGGAACTGCCACAATAGACAAGCCTTGGCATCGCATACCATCACCTCGCACACCAAGCGCAATCCTCCAAAGCCATCGAAGTCTATTCCTGCATCCAAGGCCAATCAGAAGGGCAGATCCCTTCAGGACAAGTTTGCCAACATCACTGCCAAAGAGGACAAGACAACTCAGAGGCTTCTTGATCTCAAAGCTCGCAAGGCCCAGGATTCCAAAGATATACGGCTGAAGCAGGTCGAAGCACAGATGCAGATTAAACTCAACCATGACAAGTTGAAGGCTGAGCTCCATCTCAAGAAGATGGAGAAGGAATTCCAGTTGCAGATGGCAATGG
The DNA here is from genome assembly GCA_011319805.1 of Macrocybe gigantea. NCBI lineage: Eukaryota > Fungi > Basidiomycota > Agaricomycetes > Agaricales > Callistosporiaceae > Macrocybe > Macrocybe gigantea. The sequence goes on from SJRY01000205.1 coordinate 72,919, forward strand.
TGAGCATTCACCGCAACAACACTGGATTGGAAACGGTCGCTGGACCGCCGATAACTGTTCCATATATAGGCATGGGCACAGGTATGCCATCCTCCAATATGTCTTCACATCTGCCTTTGCTAGGTGCAATGAGGTGGGATAGTCACAGTGGTGCAATGGCTACTCTACATGAGCCCTCAGGCTCATCATCTGTCACTCATTCAAGCCCATGCCCTTCTTCGTGGAGTACGACAGAGAGCTTTAACAACCATGACAATGTCTAATTCTGGTAGATTTTAAATACAAGATATATGTCAGTCTTTGGCATCCGAGTCTAACATTTCGTGACGATGGGCTGCCAAGCGCTCAGCATGCTGCCATGTCAGAGACCAGAAGAGCTTGCATTTGAGGTGCTCGCGCTTGGCCTTGCCTGGCTCTGACCGAATGTGAGCATTACTTTCATATGGTAAGGGCTGATCATGCCTGTCTGTCATGTCAGAATCTGAGGACTCGGAGTCACTGAGGCCCTGTCGAACAAATGGATGGTCTTCAATTGGTATCATGTCATCATTGGTAGCCTTTTCACGATCCTCGCACAATATAGCGAAGGAATGCAGCCCAATGCATGCAGCCACCCAGTACGTGGCAAAGATATGGCGTGTCTTGCTCTTGATATGCATGCGCAATCCTTTTAGGGACTGGAAACGACCCTTGAGGAAGCCAATTGCATGTTCTGACTGGATATGAAGGCCTGATAGTGTCATGTTGAATCTCTCATTGTCGGGGAGATCGCGGTCTGGTTTTTTATATGGGGCTACAACCCAATCGTTGATCTACCAGTCTATTAGAACTGTATACATCAATTACTAACAAGAACGACTCACCGGATATGCTGAATCAGCCCACACCCATTCACCGTCATTAAAAAGCTCATCATGCTCTTGATAGAGCCGAGTTCCTTGCCATGCTGTTGCATCATGCATACTTCCAACATGTCCAAAGCCATAGTCTATGATATGAAGATTAGGAAGAGAAATTATCTACTGAAATAAGCCATCTGATCGCTCGACATGTTGTTCAAGCACTCACTTGGAAATTGAGAGAGTAGTTGCATTTGCAATCGAAGTAGCTCTCCCCATACCAGTTCGGTCAGTTGAAGAGCCGTACGAGTGTGCCATCAATGAAACACCATCCATTACGCCATGCTCGACATGAATGGTGGTGGACCCAAACCTTCGCTTCCTCCTTCTCATCTGCGGTCAGAATGCACACCGCTTCATTCATGAATACTGGCCGCAGAATCACTGTCATGATGTGTCGTGTTACCAAGCTGACTGTACCTTTACCGATGCCAGCCCAATTTGCCACCTTCTGGAGACTTGCTGCATTTCCATCATGCCCGAAGCGCCACAATGTAATGGCCAATTGTTCTTCCACTGGCATTTGTGAGGTATGTGCATCATTGGCAAAGACTGGATCAAATTGAATCTTCTCGACCAGGGCATCAAAAGTGGTGGGAGTGATATGCAGTTCTTCACGAAACTGGTCATCCCGAGATTGCTTGAGTGTGAAAAGAAGGTGGTGCAGGAAGGACTGTTGGGGTCGTGGTAACTGGTTTCAAGGAACCTCGTAATATTGGGAATACATCTGAGACAGCTGTTGATGTACCCAGGCTCGAAGTCGTGTTCGTCACTGAAGCAAAAGGGTGTCCGCTCTGCAGTCATCTTCGTCCAAGTCTAACAGTAAAATAGATGAGAGCAAGTCAAAAAAAAATAGATAACACACTGTTCTCACTGCCGCTGTCTGTTTCCATCAACACAAGGTCTTCGCAACTCTCCATATCCACATCAGACATGCCAGAAAAATTGTCCGAGTCTGACAACCTGGTGCTCATGGTGTCTTGCCATGTGTCTGAGTCACTATTTGACTTCCATGTTGAACTGCTTGACTCTGAAAAAGAGTTGTCACTGAAGGACCCAAGAGACGACACAGAAAACAAGTCAGAGGATGCTTCATCTGCAATGAAGGCCCTATAGCCTGCCATCAAGTGATAACGCTGGAATAATGCATGCCGGCGTCGGGCTCGAGCTAGCTTTTGACAAGCAAAGGCGAGATAGAGGTGAAGGAGCTGTTTTCATCGGACAGCGTGGCGAGCAGCAGGCGGCATATTTTGGTAAATGGTGAAATGAATTTTGTGTGCATACATGTACAGGGCTGCTAAGTTGTGTGTGTACAGTACCCTTGCAAAAGTTTTGCAACATCACGTGTAAACAATAAACAAAAATTACTCTCTACACCTGCCCATACCCCACCTACCATGCCTAAGACACCTGGAACCAAAAACACATCACCAGAGCTGCGATCCCTCATCTATCACAAATCCAAAGAAAACATGCCAATTCAAGATATTGCCACTTTTGTTGGAAGGGACCGCAGCACCATTTTTCACATTCTCAAAAACTATGATACCTGAGGTCATTTTGATGATACCCCACGCTTGGGTAGACCACCCAAGCTAGATGAGCGGTCCATACAACATCTCAAAGTTTCTCTAGATGGAAACAGATGCCAAACTCTCTCTGAGCTCACCCAAAATGTCAACACCTCTCGAGATGATCCTGTCCATCCAGACACTGTTAGGAGGGCTATCAGCAATCATTTAGGCATGAAAGGACATGTTGCAGCCAAGAAACCTTATCTCAAGCCTGAGCATCAGAAGGCACGGCTTGTATGGGCGAAGGAATACCAGGGTTGGGGGAGTGAGGACTGGAACCAGATGATTTGGACAGATGAGTCATCTGTGGAGATTGGGAAAAACTCTAGGGTGGTCTGGGTGTGCAGGAGACCTGGAGAGAAGTATGACAAGAAGTGTCTCACTCCAACTTTCAAGTCAGAAAGGCAAAGTTTGATGATTTGGGAGTGTATGGCACATGGGAGGCTTGGTCCCCTTATTAGAATCCCAAAGGATGCCAGAAAGGGGTCAGATTATATCAGATTAATCCTTTCTGGTCCCCTTTGGGATATCTATGAGGAGCTAAGTGAAGAGAGAGGGCAGGTAGCAGTCATGGAAGATGGGGCCCCTATTCACTGCACCAAGGCTTCACAAGAATGGCGAAAAAATCAGAACATGGTCATTCTCCCTCACCCAGCACAGTCTCCAGACCTCAATCCCATTGAACATGTTTGGATTCTGCTCAAAAGTAGGATCAATAGCAGGCCAACTCTTCCTCAGAATGTGGATGAATTGTGGAGTATGCTTCAGGCAGAGTGGGCAAAACTGGACTTGGAATTGATAAATACTTTAGTTGGAAGCATGCCAGACAGGGTAAAAGATGTTATAGAGGCCAAAGGTGGATCTACCAAGTACTAGATTACATAGCATAGAGTTGTGGTGGTGTAAAAATGAATTCTTTCAAGAGTATGTTTTTATTTATTTACATGTTGCAAAACTTTTGCAAGGGGACTGTACATATCAAAAGGCGGAAGGGCCCACGGGACTCATGGGAGAGCAACGAGAAAGAAAAACGGTCGGTCAGAGTAAAAGTCGATTCGAGGTCGATTCAGCGCCAATTCAAGTCGTTGAATCGCAGCTGAATCGGACACTGAATCAATCAGTGAATCGACCTCGAATCAACATCTTTGACTGTCCCTAATATCATTTTTGCTGAAATAGTGATCGACAGCAGGCTGCTATTAGTTCGAACAAGGCAAAAAAGTCCTATGTGGCTTTCGCTCGTTTATTCGAGTGTCTTAGCAGTGATGCACATACTCCCAACTTCGGTGGTCAAGCATCCCAAATCTGCTTCATGTCGTTTCGCCGTGTCCCAGTGCACTGGTACAGCTGAATGCAATTCATAGTCAATTAATAGAAGAAGCGCGATCAAGTTGACAATTGCGTTCTCCACAGGCAGAAACCCTGAAACCATTTGCGCAGATGATAAATTAGATTACTCATCCGTAGTTCACCTATTTACCTCATTGCTTCTGTCCAACCTTCCTTCTGTTCTGCGCTTGGAATTAATGAATCTCAAAGGTGGTCGAATCAGCTCAACTCAGTTCTCTACATTTTCCTCATTTGGATGGCCTGAGCGGCTTTGCACCAAGAAGTCATCAAAATGATATGTTAAATAAATAATGAACGTATTCTGTACTATGGTCTCGAAATGGAGATACCCGCAATCCCTCAGCTCCGTTGTCGGGCCTCGATGGGCGGACAGATGACCGAAGGGGCACTAATGACGCGGCATCGTCGCATGCCCATGACATCTCTGTGGGTGGTGTGGTGGTGGTCGGCTCTTCCGCTGGCTTCAACGGCCAACGAGCAGGAGGAGGGACAACGGCGAACGATGTCGCAGAGGCGCCCTGGATGTGGGGGGCAGTGGACGTGTCTGCGATGGTGTGGCCGCGCGGGCGGGGGAAGACCTCGGGCCAGGGCCTGTTGTTGTCCCAGCGGCGGCGGCGGGAAGGGAGAACAGGATCTCGGGCATGGGCGTGCTTGAGGAGGCTGAGCAGAGGCTGACGTGCCGCTGCTTTGAGGGTTTCGATCGAAATGGAGAGCTGGAAGGAGACATGAGTACGTGGAATGATGAGAGCAAGGAAGGAAACGCAACGCACGCTGAACATTCGCAGGGCCTGTGTGAGCTGGTTGTTGCAGCCTGCAACATCCTTCAAAATCTGGTCGCGCCGGAGGCACTGCTCGAGCCAAGGCCTGTCCTTTTGCTTCTGCATAAACGCGGCGATTTTGGTGAACACGCTGCGAAAAAGAGGAATGATGAATGAAAGTGAAAGCGGAGGAGAATGAAGCATTCACCACTTCGTCCTCTGTGTTGGTGGTGGGGGGCGCGAACGTGAGCGAGAGTGCGAACGCGTGCGTAAGGACGAGCCGAGCACGTCGTGAGTTCCTATTCGTCTCCGATCCTGATGGCGCCGCCAAAGAGGACGAGGCGGAGGTAGACGGGTGGCAAGGCGATGCTCGGCCCGGATGAGGCGGAGGGGAGCATGCAGGGGAAGGTGTTGGTGAATTCGGCGGCGGTGTCTTGTGCCAAGGTTTGTTCGGTTCTTCAGCAGGAAAAGGGGCTGGATGCGGGGCGCAGGTGAATGAAGGGTCCAGAGGGGACCGGACACGACAATGGAGCACCAAGTCGGCATAACCGCCGCTCCTTATGCCCCTTCGTAGCGTGAGGCGCGGCGTGGAGGTGGTGGCAAGTGGCTGGGTTGCAAGGCAGCGTAGGTGGTTCGCTCATCTCCATATGGGCCATGGTGACCGCGATGCTCGGCCAGATGTCCAGCGCCTCTTCTTTAATCTGCTTTCGCAAGACACCAGCTGTCCCCACGCACTGAGTTGTCGAGCCGAACGTCCCCCTCACGCCGACAGCAGCAGTGTCATCCAGCCCGATCTCGATCAACGAATTGCACCGCAGAATGGGACACGTCAACCACGTCGACTTACGGAAGATGGTCCAAAAGGGCATGATCACCGGAATCGAACTCGACCCCGACACCTCGAAAGACCGTTGCGACATCTGTAGCCAAGCCAAGATCATTCGGGAATGTATGTAGTTTATCCGGCTTCCGCAGTTCGTTTTTCGAGCGGAGACTTTGAATGCCCGCATCGGTAACAGATTCGGGGCCATCAAACATGCCTGAAAAATGTCGTTCAAGTTGTGACTGTTTTTGTTTGTTCCCGTCAACAGTGTGGATCGTGGGAGTAGCGGAGAGTGCCAGCAGACAACTCATCCGTGTTCCAACGTCACGACCGCCAACTTGTTCGTTTCCCTTCGTTGTTTTCGTATCTGGGAATGCTCGAATGACTTTTTGTTCCTTCAGGATCCATTTCAAACTTCGTTCGTTCAATCGTCATTTCAGAGTAGGCCGTTGTTTTTGAAAAAAATCGGATCTGAGCTAGACGTATTTCCCCCGATCAACCCAACATGCTACATGTCCAACAGTGGACGGCATCCTCCCATCCTACACAGGGTAACTTTTCTGTTACCCCCGATCTACGTCGACCACACCTCTTACGCATAGTTCCAAAATCTCAGTGTCTCCGTGCGCTCCCAAGATGATTTCGCTGCAATTTTCGCTGCAGTACGGGATGGCCGAATACAACCGCTGCAGTTGACAGGCAGAGAGAAGACCATAGCACTTAAGCCGGGGTATGTATTCGTTCACTTAGACACAGAGAAGAGATGGTCAGATGGATGGAAATGGGGTGCGTTAAGCTTTTCTCTTGTATTCACTCCTTCCCTTGACCTAATAAAAAGTGAATCACGTCCCTTTCTTTCCCGTCCAGGAAGCGGCCGTATGTCTACAAAAGGCAAACATGCCAACATCGTGCGGTATACAGATAAATCTGGACAGTTCCGCAAGTACTCGAAGATCGTGGGCAACGTGCGCGTCATCTACTACGGAATCAATGAAGATGATGATCCGTTGCCTCCTGCTGCTTCAATGTTGACGGCGCAACTGGGTACGTACCCATTTCCTGTGCGACTTCAACTGATATGATAGACTGGCATTGGTCTAATTGAGATTGGCCAGTGGGTGAAATTCAGAACATCATCAACCCTGCATGTTCTCATGGTATAACTCACCAGATTCACCCTACACTACGTGAGTTCAGTCATCCATGATCCTCATGCAAGTCCGGCTAACAATGAGAGATGTCTCAGACGCTAATGGCGACAATGTATCTCCTTATCCTACAAACCAAAGTGATGCTGGCGTCGTCTCTCCCCAGCTATTCTGCAGTTCATCATACCTCCCCATGCCGTCATCAAAAAGAAGTCTGGAGGACGATGGGAACCCATCTAATGGAGAATCGTTGGATGGTGTTTGCAATAGGAAAAAACGAAAGGTTTGTCTGTCTTCAGTACCCGTTTTATTGTATACTATAAATTCTGTCACCATTCGCAGACATCCAAATCGGTGCATACGTTGCCTCTGGTGGAGCAAACACCCGAGGTTTCCCAAGCTCTAGCGCATCTTCTTCGTGCGATGGTGGCCTCTGCGCGTAAAACCGGTACATGCCTGCAGAAGATCTGGAATGGCGCGCAAGAGGAGATAGCCCTCAAGGTAGATGCTCTTGAAGAGCCTGGTCAGTTGGTGTGGAATTATTTCGATATTGCACTCACACGGACATGCAATATCAGAATCTGTGGTGGAGGACGCTATTGGTGGTCCAGCGCTGACCGATTCTTCATCTCTGTCTACCCAGCATCCACCCCAGCTTCATTCGCCATCTGAAAGAACGCCTCTTCCCGGCGAACAAGCATCCTTCGCGAACGACCTGACCCACCATGTGATCACTGCTATTGATCTTGGTCGTTTTGAGCCTCCGCTGCAGATGCGAATGGGAGGAGGCACGACCAGCGGCCCACACCCGACGCAGATGGGCGGTGAAGCGCCTCCGCCGCCACATGGGGGGACATCAGCATCCTCGTGGCATGCGACAAGGACCGAGGGGCCCGTCATGCATGGCATGAGCGTTGACCACGTCGAACGTGAATTCCATGGTTATTCTAATGGTCATGGTCAGGGTGTATTGGCGCTGAACCCCTGTGCCACCAACTCGAATGGGAATGTCTTTACACACATGGGAAACATCTCTTCAGTTGACGGTAGTGGCTTTATGGACGGTGATGGCTTCCATTGGCTGGGGATGGACGAAGGTAAGCGGCTCACACCGAGGTAAATCTACGAATTGCTCAGCATCATGCCCTCAGTTGACCATTGCGGTCAGGGCGCGCTGCCCTTCTTGACCACTGACTCGAATGGGACTATGCACATGGGAAACATCTCTTCAGTTGACGGTAATGGCGGCTTTATGGATGATGATGGCTTCGATTGGCTGGCGGTTCACGTCGAGGCAAATCCAAGCCGTTGTTAAGAGTACCTCGATCGTACTGTACTAAGAATAGGAAATTTCCTGCCCACTATACTACTCCTTAGATCCATGACGCCGAAGTCTTGAATCCTTTAATTGTAATATTTAGATGCAAATTCAAATGCACGCACAGAAACCTCATTCGACAATGATTTCCATTCCAATTGCCGCGCCCTGCGGCTGTGCATCCCAGTCCGCTCTCGCCAGCTCGGTGAAGCGCCGCCAGTCATCGTCAGTTTTTATTACGTATGCTCTCCGTTTCTTCGTGGTGATTTGAAAGTAAAACCCAGAGGGAAGATCGGCAAACAGTTCTAGGGCTCGTTGACAGGCCGCCTTGTAATTTAAGCATACGGAGAAGGACTTGTGCAACAACCCACCTCATAATTCGCCGGGCATTCAGATCGTGCCTCACGGCCATCATAGGATAGAGAAATCTGTGGAAGTCCTTCGGAATACAATTGAGACTATGGTCATAATATTAATCAAGACCGACCTGTTCTCATTGATGGCTCTGTAGTTGGATGGTTGTGGCGTCAGCGCTCATGGTCTTCCACTCCCTTTATATTGCCCTTTTATCGATTGATTGATTATCTTCGTTATCTATGACATGATAGATTTTCCACGATAAGGCAGGCCATCTCGCCATCGACCTCCATGACCGACTGCGGCAGGACCTGCAGAGATGTCATCAAGAGCAAGGACGTCGTACGCGACATCGACGGTGCGTATAAGCATTGGCTTATCCTCTTCCCCGACTAACCTCTTTCCACTCGTTTCTAAACGCATCGTACCGCTCGCTCCTTCACAGCTACGTCCACTCACCGCCACACGATCCGCCACCCTCGGCCCTTCTCAACCTCTGGAATCCCCCGAATGCACTTTGTTGTCCTCTCCTATCTCGATGACGACTCGGGCACATCGCTGCTCCACGAGGCCGTAAGATGAAAGGACCTCCGACTCATAGAACGCGCCGGCGCCGATGTTTTTGTGCGGGACCGCAGGGGAAAGATGCCATACGACGGCACGGGAAAGGACGATAAAGTCCGTGTCTTCCTGAGACAATGTAAGTCCCCATCCACCTCTTGCAACTTCAGCTGAACCCGGCCCACACACAGACGCGAATCACGACACGACACTCATCGACACACCCCTCTCACCCTCAAAGGCTATCTCAACAAGTATACCAACGTCGCTAAAGGCTACAATACACGTTGGTTTGTCCTTAGAAATGCCCAACCTGCCTCCGAAAGTAACCGGACGCGACCGAGCCGAGAGGATGGAATCTGATACGCGAGGACGCCGTTCCGCGCAAAAGCGGCCTGATAAGTCGACTCCTACTCTCCGTTCGCAGTCTCGCCCTGTCACACGTTCTATCGCAGTAAACCGTCCAGCGGCTCCACGTCGCAGCCAATCCGTTGGTCCCAGCGCCGACAGATCTCCCACGAACGACGAGACTGTAAAGTACATGACTATGTAAACTGACTGCCCAAAATCTCTTCTACCTCGGACTCCCCTGTCCATTGACAAGGACCAGATCAGGAAAAAAATAACTGACTCGGACCCGTCCCTTCGCTGTCTTCCGCCTCGCCGTCGCCTCCTGCTCTGGTGTTGCCCAACGATGGCGCACCTTCCCTTTCGGCCGTCGCTGTCTCCCTGCTCCTCCTCCGGTGTCACCCGACGCTCGTCTCCTCTCCGCCATCTCCTGCGTCCTGTCCCTCTGGTCCTCTTCCGCCGTCTCTTTTGCCTTCTACCGGCCCTCCTCCACCTTCTCCTTGCCCTCCGCCGTACGCTGCCGTTCCTTCACAATCTGCTCGTCCGTCCTGACTTACTCCACCAGCGTTATTCTCAAGGTCGTCCTCCTCCCCCTCGCTGCCTTTTCCTGCGTTCGTAAATTCGAAAATAACTATAGTAGTTCTAAGTTTACTGAATCTCAGCGTAGCTACAAACGAGTTGTGGCAGCACGGCGCACTACCCAGAACAACCCCGTGGGGTTGACCCGAACCCCGCGTCATAGACCGCTACCCGAGAAGGACCCTTAACCCAGCTTGTGGGTGGGATCTAGGGCTGGGTTGAAAACGAGGATGTTAAAAACACACATAGTATTTCACATGTTTTTTATATGTTTTTAACATTTTTCACACCAGAGGGTCAATATATCTATGTTAAAAATGTGAAAAAATTACCAGATGATCTACAAGTGAAATCAAGCCAGCCCAATCAGTAACTATCAGTCGGACTTCAGTTCATAAACAGGAGCTTCTCGTTGCTCACCAAAACATCACTGAAACCTGGTCAGCGGAGCTCATTGACCTTCTCTTGCTCGGCGAACGCGCAATATATGGGTTGATTATGTAATGGCTGGCAGCATCGCACTGAAGAGGAGATTTTCCCACGGCTTGATGCACAGTGATCTTTATCATCCGCATAGCCGGTATTAGATGACGACTAAGATACCATGTCCTCTGGGCATCCTGATGACTGGAACATGGACGAATGATGCTGAAAATGAATATATCTTCTGTCATTAGCCGTTTCTCGCCTCTGTGCAATGTTTTTTGGACTACCGTCGGCTTTGCAAGGCTTGCCTTCTGCTCTGCAAATATTTCTTGTCTGGTTCATCCCGGAATCGCCCCGTTGGCTCGTAAGCAAAGGAAGGTGCGACCCCTGATGCCTGTTCTCGCCACTACATCCACTAATCTATCCAACCTAATCAGAGATGCCCAAGCTCTCAGGACATTGGCGTATTACCATGCGAACGGGAATGAGTGAGTCACGACTGAACTAGTGCTTGGAGGGTATTGATAATGTGATGGTATCAAGAGAAGACCCTTTAGTCGTTTACGAATTCGAAGAAATCAAAACAGCTATTTCTTTCGACAGAGAGGTTGCCTCAAGCATCGGTTGGTTGAGTCTTCTCAGGACAAGTGGGAACCGAAAACGCGTGCGGATTATCCTAGCCTTAGCGTTCTTCTCCCAGTGGTCCGGGAATGGTCTGGTGTATGTCATCCCACCAATCAGCTGCTCTGCATCGAATCACATCCGATCGCGCTTTGATATTAGGTCATACTGTGAGTTGAAGATGGCTTGCATGTTCTGATCTTAACATCCCTTCTCGGCATAGACTTAAACAAGGTTTTCAACGCCATCGGGAGTGAGCTGTGCTAGCTGTTGATGGCGTAATGCATCTGATATTGTCTTTTCGTCGCAGTTCTCGACCCGACAATCCAGTTGTTGATTGTACGTTCTAATATGTGACAAACAAAGGTCTATCTAACAAATACCTCCTAGAACGGCATTTTGAATATTTTCAATTTTTTTGTCGCTATTGTTGCGGGGTTGCTATGCGACAAAGTCAGACGCCGGCGACTATTTCTCACATCTACTATCGGTTGGCATCTCTGTTCTATTACGCAGAGCCACGCATCGAACATGGTCTGTATTCTTAGGTATGGTGGTGTTTTGGATGGCACAGACCATCTGTTTCTCGCTCTATGCTCAACACCACGTCCCGGCCGTTGGTCATGCAGTCATTGCAATGATTTGTGAGTGATTTGTCGCTAGAAAGGTTCTATCTTTAATTCGTTTATCAGTTTTATACTATGCCTTCTGTGAGTCTGTTGCAAACCATCATCGAATCATCCCAACCTTTCGCGTGTGGAATCCTAGACGATGTTCGTATAAAAACTAATTCAAATGGGTCGCTTTTCTTATTCGGATTTCAGATCGCATTTACGCCTTTGATTGTGTCGTGAGTTGGGCGTCCTAGCTTTGTCTACCGCTGTTTTTCATCGGCTGTCGAACAGATACACCGTCGAAATTTTGCCCTTTGCTCTGCGAGCCAAAGGCTTTGTCTTTTTCAACTTCTCGATATCCTTATCACTTATCTTCAACCAGTGAGAGAATCCGTTCCTTCCATTCTGAACTGTAGCTGACGAATTCTTAGGTATGTCAACCCAATCGCTCTGGAAAGGTCTGTTATCCCTGCTTCGGCCGCCGCCTTCTGTGTCTCATGGACTTGCTCCCTTGGTACTTAGGCTGGGATGGAAGTACTATGTGAGAATTCATCTCAATCGGGTAGGTTTAGTTTATCGAACGAAGAATAGCTCGTCTATGTCTTCTGGTTGACGTTCGAAACGGTCTTCGTGTGGTTCTTCATCGTGGAGACGAAAAATGCAAGTATGGTTTAGTTCTTCAAGTGTTATCTACCTTCTCATCTTTTTATCCTCCTTCTAGCGCACACTGGAAGAAACTGCGGCGTATGTGTTCACCAATCGTCGGGATGCTCTAAGCTGACTTCGAACTTTCAGTCTGTTTGACGGCCCCGATTCGGTGGCTAGAATCTCGGAAAGGGCTATTGAAACTGCACGCGGACCTGATCATGAAGAAAAACATGAATCCAGGGAGAAAGTAATAGAGGAGGTCGTGATCGACTAGCCACGCGCTTGGGTTTCCCTCTCACTCCACAATGTGGCAGAAGGCTGCATCGAGCTACCCAAATTGCATCTCTTCACCCTGTCAGGTTCCTTCGCTTGATTCATGACCCGTGTACTGCTTGGTATCAGAGAGAATTTATGCCACATCGTTCTGCGTTCATCGGGGAGATGGTTAAGTAAGATTTGAAGGGCACTCTTAGTAGCTGTGCGAGTCTAATTTTGGAATTCAGACGCCGTTTAGTGCTTCTGAAGTTTCGGTAGTTATCCACGAAAGACGCCGTACATGAATAATCAGTGAAGCTTTGCTCCGACTCGGAGCTTCCTCTGAACTAAAAGGTCATGTCCGATCCGATGTGGAACTCCGATCGCATTCGATGCCTCACCGTCGCCGGTACCAGGAAGGGGTCCATCAGATTTCAGATATTCTGTAGATATTCTTGTAGTTATAGAACGTATAACGACAGCGATCCAGCAGGATGTACTCCAGCCAATGAGATGCCGAATGCCAACAGATGTTCAACATCTGCCAGGCTTGCGTACGACAATGAATGGTCACTAAGATGATTGTTGGCCCCCTGAACAACTTTTTTTTTCTAACGATCCGCTTGGCTGTGCATTCGACGGGCCTGACGAAGCGACTTGTTGGTATAGCCGAGCACAACGTGACAAGATGTAGACAGGTTGTTAGGCGCTGAGAAAACTGATGCTCAGCAGCCCAGTTACGTTCAAGTAAACAGAACCTAAATCCCGTTCTTTCCTCTCTCCGTGACTTAATGTGATGCTCTTGCTCAAGCCACTTCCCTTGTCCCTGCTCTTATTGTTGTCATCGGGATACACGGAGGCCATTTTGTGGCGCCGAGGGGAGGTACGAATTATCTGAGATTTTATCATCACCGGGCCAATCCGAATGCGCGCTAATTACTTCTTTTCTGTCAGGACTTGTACTCAGAACTGCATTATGTGCGTTCACATCCGCAACTCGCCTGTAGAATCTGGACTTTAATCGTCGACTTCGTTCTAGTTAAACAATGACCAGGGAGAGACGCCATGCGATATGGCTAGTAAGCTCGCCGGCTCGTGTGCCAATCCACAAGCCAAACGGAACGAACCCATGGGGTTGCGATCTTCTTTTCCTTTAATCCGGAGGAGTCTTTGTGGCGGTTTCTGGGTCAGGGACGATGGGGTGGACGACCCGTTTCCCAACAACTGCACTTGGTGTGTTCTGTCCTTGAGAGCAGTACGGGAGACATCCCATGCTCATGTCGTCTCCAATAAATTCGCAGCACAAATGTCTTCTTCAACGTTTGGCAAGCGTGTCTTTATTTGCATCACAATAATTCACTCCTCAAATACAGTGATTGGGATGCACGTTGTTCGAATGGCTCGGTCAGACTATCGCCTGGTGTGGGTTCGCCAGCTAAAAGTGATGCCGTGGATATTCCTCGATGGGCCTGGCTGGATCCAATCAATGCAGACAATACGTTCAACGTAACTCGTGCGGTTCTAGGTGAGGATTTATCTCCGTCTCCGTTTCTGTCTGCAACAAGCAAGCTAATGGTTGGAGCAGATGCTCGGATGAAGCCTCAAAAAAGCTGGACGCTGATACAAGTGCTTATTGCTCCTATCGTCGGCGTATCAACCATCGCAATTATGGGTTTCATATTTTTCGTCTACCGTTCCAAGTCGCCGAAGAAGAAAACGTGGCCTAGGGCAATATTGCACTTTTTATTCCCATGTCGAGTCAAACGGTTGCACAACCTGCATTATCGGAATCGGGACGGAACATGGAGCATCGAACATCCAGGTGAAATTGAAAATAGCGGGCGGGACAGCGCGCTATCGACTGGGCATGACAGGCGTGGATCCTCATCTACGCAGAATACACTTCAAGTAGTCGAACCGAATGGCGCATGCCGGGAAAAGCATCGTGGAGGAGATTCAAAAGTGTGCTTTCCAACCGCGTTCTGCACTGGAATCGCCCTCAAAGGTGAAGTCAAGACCACGCCCTGAGGCTTCAAGTTGGACGACAGGGACAACAGTACATTGCATTCCGATTCACTTAAACTTTCCGAATCCGGAATGGTGGTGGCCGGATGATTACTCGTTTTGAAGACAGTGGAGATGAGCATTGGAAAACTGGGAGTGCGGATGAGAGAGCCACAGTCTCATATCTCCCGCGGAACGTGACGAAGATAGGGTTTTCGTGATAGCCGGGCGTAGGGTAGGGGCAAGACTTCACAAGCACCACTGAAACCGGAGAGACTTCGACGTGGCTGAGCAACCAATTCCACGTCGTTTCCCCGACGAACTCGTCTCACTATTCCTACGGCTCGCTGTTTAAGGTGAGTGTTCGGTATAATCGATTATGGATCATTAAGTAAATTTTATTTCAGCCAGCAAAACCAAAACCCAAACGTCCGCGTCTGCCGCCTCCACCCCGACAGCCTGCTCCTTTGCCTCCTGTTAGCGCCGAACAGGCTACATCCCGACAGAGAGCGCAACCCACCATGCCGCCCATCTCCGAACATCGGCCATCCTTATCCTCATCATCTGCGTCGCGGAGCCAAGAGACTTTCCCAAATTCGGCAGTCAATCTCACCACCAGTCCTGCGCGAGCTAGCAACCAGCTTGGCGCAGCCTCTCCGCACAGTCATGTTGCTCATATTCCTCCGGGCGCGGCGCCGCCTGTCATTGTGCATCCACAGACGACAATCCATGTGTCCGCTGATGTCCACGACTCTTCTTCGGCCGCTACTTCACGGCACAACGCATATTCGTCAATGGAGAGCCTGTACTTATCCGAGTCGGAGCGGTCGCAGGGTCGATCGCACCCTCAACCGTCGGCTTCTTCCTCGTTCCAGCGACAGCCGTCATCTGAAAACGTCCGCGTCATCACCCCAGGGCCTGAGCGCCCAGCCCTCCTCATCAATACACCACGGACAGGCCAGCGCTTCATGGGCGCCTCTGGAGACGCAACACATCTTTCTGTGGAGACGCATCTTCGACCCTCGGCGCACCGGCGATCGGTCAGCAGCGATGCGGTGCCATACGCTGATCCGCTGCATCAGCAGTCGGACCTATCGCTAAGCAGCAATCTGGTTCCCCACCGCCGCGTGCTCTCGGCCGACGAACGACCTCGCGGTGACATCAGAGCGCCACCAGCTTGTTGTCGGGTCCTGCGAGGATCACCAGGATCGAGCGGCTGCGGACTGACCAACCTCGCGCGATTTCACCCGAGATTTTGGTTCCTTCGCGAGCAGATCCTGCGATGCTGTTCCCTGCGTCTGTGCGAGCTGCGGGGTATGTTCCTTCGAGCCCGGAACCAACATACTCGTCTGCCAGCGTCTATTCGAATGACGATGTTCCGAGGCCTCATCCAGCCTACACGAGATAAAACTTATCATATGTATGTCTTCCGACTGAGACGACTGTCCACTTTTCTCGACGCTTACCTCGCTTTCACTGCTGTTGTAACTTTGCTTCGCCGTGACACAGACTTGGACACACTTGTAACGTACAGGCATATACCCTGCTCTTGTTTTATGACCACCTACAAATCTACGAATCACTACGTTGTACTACTAC